>JAJOOR010044423.1:0-20840 GCA_036250505.1 Solanum acaule
CCCCCCCCCCCCCCCCCCCCCCCCCCCCCCCCCCCCCCCCCCCCCCCCCCCCCCCCCCCCCCCCCCCCCCCATGTGGCCATTTTCTCTTTAAAAAATTGAATAATTTACACTAAAGGTATTGGTTCATCCAACTACAATGAGAATGCTTCCTGTAGAAAAGACATGCACATAAGTCTTAAGAAATAAATCAATACTTATGACATACATTATCATATCTATTGGAGATGAGGTGACACTTTAATTATATTTTATAATTTTAAAAATTTCTAAGAAAAAAAATATGCAGTCAAAGAATTGTTATTATTAGATAGCAATAGTGTCAAATGGGGCTACACGTGCATTGCATGTGCCAGAGACTAGTATTATTAAAAGTGGAAATAAAAAAAGTTTAGAGTTGGATTACGATTTTACCCTTGCTATAAATTAAATGTTATAAAATATTTAACTATTTAAATATTAAATTTTATCATTTTAATTAAAATGTTAATAACTTTTGGAATTCCTTAGATTAATTCCTAATTGAATATCTAATTTAATAATATTTATCATCTATACTAGTAGTAGTAGTCTTAAGAAGAACTTGAAAAATTATGTACTAATTTTGTATTTCCTTTTCCATGTATATTGTAAAATTTATAAAGTCTTAAAAAGAATGTGTGCATAGTATTTTCTTTCCTTCTTTGCTCTCTTCTTTTTTGTGTTTTCTCTCTATTAGAACTCTTAAACATTTATTAGTAAGTATTGTATTTTAGTACTCATTATATGCATGTTTTCACAGAATTTTAATCTATAAAAATTCACATGAAATACACGTGTCCAGAATCTAGTCTGAATGATATGACTGAAAGATTTGTGGAAGTAAACAACTAATGTCTGATGTAAAGTCTCTACTAACTAGAATAAAGAAGATTTATTTTTTGTCAGGACATGGCTCCTAGCTATCGCAAAACAATTAATTGTCTTGATGGAAAATTTAACTACTTACTACTTTTTGAAGTCTCCAAATGAGGACTCGCCAACTACTAATTGGAAAGTTGCAACAGAAAAGTATGCGGTCAATACATAGTATGTACTGAATATATAGGTGACACTAAGCATAATCAGCTCGAGTGGAAACAGGTAACAAGAATTTATGAGTTTTCAATCATAAACACTGAAATAAATGAAAGACATCTTGAAATAGGTGTATAAATATCATTTGAGAATCTGCTTTCAAATACATAAAGGTGAATCTATTTCAGTATACCTGAACTAAAAATGAATCTAAGATGTCATATCATTTCAAAGAAAGTCAGAGGTTTTCTAGTTATTTCCTAATGTAAGGAATTTCCAAATACATTAGTCATTTTTTAGTAAATATAAATATAGAGTGCACACACATAATACATATAACTTAAAGAAGCATTCGTTTTCTTCTTTCGATAAATAAGGAGCGATAATGTATTATTGTATAATCATATCACACATAGAGAAGACAACAATTACCCTCCATTAGTTAATGATAGGTGTTTAAATTTATACTATTACACATTGAAGCTACGTGAACAATGAGGACTATTAGTAGATCTTATGCTATCTACAAAATTGTTAATCTGTGATGTTTCAGCGACATGAACACTCCATCTTCAGGTGACTTCACCAGAGGAGCATATCCTTTAAGTGGAATCATGCAAGAATAGGTGATATACTTGACACTATCAATTAACACAACTACGAATATCCAAAAGAGGGACTTCGGACCCATGATGTTGGTTAGAAAATGAGATATTTCTAAATAATCCCTTTTAATGGTTATTTCTTAATATTATGTTTAGTTTGTACAAGAAAGGTAGTCCTTGTTTTATGGAATATGTTTTGTGATAAAGTACAATAGTGGTTAGATAGGTAAGGTGTCTACTAACTTTTGACAAGCTTATATAGCTATATCTGTATGCCTTTAGTAACATGTTATCAAACAACTTCTTGGGTGCAGGCCGTCCTATGTTTATAGGAGAAAATTATCACATATGGGTGATAAATATGAAGGTTTATCTCAAAGCTCTTAGTCTATGGGAAACAATTGAAAGTGAAGATTATCCTCCTCCACTTTGACCAAATCCAACAGTTGCACAACTGAAGATTTATGAAGATGCGCAGTCAAGGAAACCAAAGGCTATCACATATTTTCATTCACACTTTCAGATGTGATTTTCACAAGAATTATGGCTTGTGGAACACCTAAACAAGCATGAGAGAGGATAAAAGAGGAGTTCGATGGAAGTGATAGAGGGAAGGCTGTTAAAATCTTAACTCTCAAATGAGAATTTGAGATGTTAAAGATGAAAGAAGGAGATACTATGAAAGTGTATTATGCCAAACTTGTGGAGATTGTAAGCAAAATAAGTTTATTTTGTTAAACCTTTTCAGATTCAAAGGTTGTGGAAAAGATGATGATAAGCTTACCAACAAGGTTCAAGTCTTATATTTCTGCAATAGAGGAATCTTGTGATCTGAAGACTTTATCTATAGCGGAATTGAGCGGCAAGTTGCAAGGTCGAGAACAATGATCAAGTATAAAAGATGAACAAGTAGCTGAAGTGGCATTTCAAGAAAACCATAAAGATAAGCAACATGAGAAGGAAAATATAAGGATATACGAAGATAAAGTAGTAACGGGAAAAACATGGAAGGAACCTTCAAAGAAAGGAAAGTCTCAACCTTTCAACCATTGTAAAAGAATCAATCATCAAGAAAATGAGGACGGTTGGTTCAAAGGAAAGCCATCGATCCAATGCAGATTTTGTAGAAAAATGGGTCATAATGAGAAGAGTTGTAGGTTCAAGCAGAATCAACCACAACAACGCCATGTGCAACAAGCAAATTTTACTGAAGAGACATACTAGGAAGAAGAAAGTTTGTTTATGACTTCTCATGAAGAAAACATAACCAACAAAGCCTCATTGTTCATAGACAGTGGATGTACGAGTCATATGTCACACAATGAGCTCATGTTTCACACACGTGACAAGTCAATCAAAAGTAAAGTTAGGATGTGTCACGATCCAAGGGTACACCCTAGATGAAACATGGCGTACTCGACCCCGAAGGATTCTCATACAAGCCACTTAGTATATCATAACATAAGATAATAGAAAAATGTGGAATTTAAAAACATTTTTCATACAATCAAAGTCTTTATAAAATGAAGCAGAAGTCTTACTACACTTTTGTCTCAAACCATCTACAACAATACTTTAATAACTCTTGGGACACAGCCCATACAATAGTCTAACATATAAAGAAAGACATAAAAGGAATTGGTGGGTTTATCCTCGATGCTATGAGGACTCACCAAGTCTTCAACTCCTTACTCCTATAGAAACCTATCCTCAAGAATGGAACTCAAAATCACCAAACCCTACATTTGATGAGAATGTAGGCAAAAGTATGCGTTAGTACAAAAGTACTAAATAAGATAGCTAGCATAACATAAGGGTTAGTCAACATAATCCATAATCCATAAGCATAAGAGACAATAACATAATCATAAGCATAATCTCCAACATAGACATAATGCAAGCATTAGTCATCATAAAGCATAGTCCATATACATAGTCAAGTCTTAGACTTTCATATCATAAAAAAACTACTTCATAAGTAACCTCCAAGTATACTTGTGCAATGCATGGATAGGATCCCATAATCCCATACATGTTAAGTATTCCCTTTGGTCATCATAATCATACTTAACATCTCAGGATCTCATCCTTAGCATAATTCTCATAGACAAGAGAACCTTCACCTTTAGTCAAACATATCAAGGAAGGCACTATAGCAACAATACAAGCTAAGCATACAACATATAAGCGAAACACTTCATGAGTCACCTCAAGGCAAGCTTGTGCAATGTATGAAAAAGACCCTATAATCCTACCCATGCTAAGCTATACACTTTAGGTTCTTCATTCATGTTTATCATCTTTTGTTATCATAGACAAGGGAAATCACCTCTAGTCATGCATGTATTGGAGGGGGCCATTCAAGCTAAAATCCAAACTGGTCATGCTCATGTTCATAAATGCAAGGGGAATCACCTCAAGGCATACATGTCATGGA
The DNA here is from genome assembly GCA_036250505.1 of Solanum acaule. NCBI lineage: Eukaryota > Viridiplantae > Streptophyta > Magnoliopsida > Solanales > Solanaceae > Solanum > Solanum acaule. Next base: position 4,097 of record JAJOOR010044423.1, read on the forward strand.
AGGCCTATCAAGCTACAATCCACGCTAGACATGTTCATATTACTCTTTACTTGTTTTTAAGACATAGGAACTCACCTCTCTATGTTTATCATAAGGGAAAATGGGTATTTACCTCTCTATGTCTATCATATAGTCCAAATGGGTATTCACCTCTTACTTTACATATAAAGTCATAGGTATTCGCCTCCATAACTATTTTAGGGAAACATAGGTATTCACCTCCATGCCCCACCATTATATGATGTAGGTATTCGCCTACACATCATTACATAAGGATCATAGGTATTCGCCTCCAATATCAACATAAAGGCTAATGGGTATTCACATTTTGCCTTACTATAGAAGTCACATTTTAAGGGTAGTCACCACATACTTCTTATATCATGTCATGGGTAATCTCATCATGATTATCTATTTAGGGATAAAGTGAGTCACCTCATATCCCTCTCATACAAAGGTCTTTACGGGAATCACCACAAGCCTCATCACATTTCATAGTCCTTAGACTTAGATTCATTTTAGATTCATATTCATGCATAATACCATATCTAGAATTATACATTAGACATGGATATCATCATGACTCAAGCGATTCTATCACTACATACATTCAAACATTCGTAAGGTAGATTAGGTGAGTAAAGTCTTACCATAATCATTTTATCTAATAGTCTACCCTTATCATATAAGCTTCACTCTTGGAGCCTTATCATACATAATCCATCATATTGGCTTTACTCTCAAAATCCTAGTGATCAACATTCATGACTACAAGCCTTAGTCTCAAAGCTTTACTTCTTACAATTATCATACATACCTAGATTTCAAGGCATTCTAATCACATTCTTCATTATCAAGTGATTCTAGTCATAAATCATCATAAAGGTTCAACTTCAAGCTTTACTAGTCATGATTCATCATATATACTATAATCTAATTCAATTCATGTCTACATGTGTCTATTCTTGAACAATTAATACTCATAACATCAATTCTAGAAGATTATCTCTAAGTCTTCAATTTCCCTCTTTAGGGCACAAACCCACATTACTTCAATCTCATCAATTAACTAGGTTTAGCCATAAAAAACACCTAATATCATCATAATAACATAATTAAATACTAAATCAATCATAAACAAGTATTATCCACTCAATTGGAATCATACTCAACATTACCCACAATATAGGAAGAAACCCTAGCTAGAATTGGTGTTCATCTTCACAATTGGGGGAAATATAGGGGTCTCCATGGATGGAAGAATCTATGGATGAATAAGCTATAATACCTTGATTATAAATTCCTCACCAAGATTGCATCAATGGATGAATTTGCCCTAACTTGCTTCTCTTCTTCTTCTTCTTCTTTGCTTCCTAGAGAGATAATTTCTTGGAGGGAATTTGGGTTCTTTGGGTAAATTGAAATAAGGGTCTATTAGCTTTATATAGATTGTCTAATTACTAATAAAATGACCCTACTTAATAACTAATTAATTCTAGAACCTTTCCTTAACCCCTAACTTAAACCGCCTTAAGACCAACCTGCTCCAACCCACGGGCCATGCTGGTCCTCCGTGGGTGGTGGTCTGCAGGTCCACTATTGGGGTCTTGACCCACTACCCTCCCCATGGGGCGTCGGTCGACCCACGGGGTGTGAGTCCCCTCGTGGGTCACTGCCTCGAGGCAGATTGGGGATTGTTTTGCTAGGGTCCTCCTCAAGGACCCTTGGTTGGTCCTTGGGGAGTCGTACCTTAATTTTTAACCCCTAAACCCCTCATTCAAAGTACGGGAAGTCATTTCTACAACTTTAACCCCCACGTAAAGCTCTAGAACCCTTACGTAAAGCCTTAGTTTAGCTTACTAGTTCTTGGGTGTTACAGGATGGGAAATTGTGAAATAATAGGTGCACTTGGAAAAGGTTCAGTTGCCTTTTAAACTACACAAGGTAATAAATCTATACATGATATGTTGTACGTTCCTTGTTTATCATGTAACTTGTTAAGTGTGATTCAAATGATGTCTAAAGGATATTCCTTGTTTTTAAGGGCAAACATTGTTTGGTTTTTGACTATGAAGATAGTTTGATTTTTAAAGTATAAATGGTGGATAAAACATTTCCTTTAGAAGAGAAGTTTGATAGTGCAAATTTTACAAGTACGGATGAGTCATGATTGTGGGACAAAAGATATGGGTGTTTTTAACTATGCTCCTTTAAAGTCTATATATGAAAACGATTGACTAAACACTTACTTGAGATCTCACTATCTAAAAAAAATTGTGAGTCATGTCAGATAAGTAAGGTACATAGGAAATCACTTTTGTAACACCTCAGAAATGAAAGTTTGAATGGAAAGGTTTCATTTTGGCACTAATTTACTGATCTATGAGTCCGACCTACGGACTGTAAGATGTCCTATGGCCATAGGAATGAAGTTGTAGGTGTTGGTTTGAGATTTGGAAAAATGTGAAGTCCCAATAAGTTGAACTATGAAAGAACAGATAGATCATAGGTAAGTCTACGGGGTCGTAGAAAGTGCATGTAGGGTGATTCAAAGAATTGATTTGAGACCTCAGGTCTAGAAAGGATTTGAAGAGATGTATTGTAGTCTATAGGTTGTAGGTGGGATCCGTATAAGTGATCTAGACTTGGTGAAATATGTGCTTGAACTTGGGTTCTACGAGTTAGCTATATGATAAGAAATTTTGAGTCCTAGTAAATGATTCTATGACTGACCAGGACAGTCCGTAGGTCAAAGTTGTAGGGTCTTTCGATAGTTTTTAATTAAGGGTTTTTTGGTTTTTTCCTATCAAATTAAACCTTAAACTATGTCATTTTAGCCCTATAACTATCACTATAACCATTTTTACTCATTAGGCTAATCCTAAATCTTCTCATCCACTCAATTATCTCAAATCCCTCAAGTCTTCTTCTCCGAAATCCTCTAAAGAGCTTTCAAGGTGAAAGTTAGGGTTTCAAGATTCAAGGTCTTATCCTCCTTGCATTCTCAGGGCTTTGATTATCAAGGTATGTGGGAATTCACGAATGGATTCCTTTCATCCATTGGGTCCAAAAGAAAACTCTAAATCTCCAATTCAATTTCACTCAATTATCTAGTGTTTCAGGTTATTCTTCATAAGTCCTACTTATTATGATTCAATTGATGTTATTTGATCATATTATGCATGATTCAATCCAATGATATGTTTTTCGATTGATTTCATATGGACCCATACTTCATACTTGATTTTAACTATGAACTTATGAAAAATACTTATGAACTTATGAATTATGATTATGAAAGCTATGCATGTTTAATAAAAGGGATGATTTATGAACTATGAATGCTTTTAAGATAAGTATCAATGATTTGTGAAAGATTTTCTCACAATTGAAAGGAATCATGATTTAGATACTTAGAAAGGTAAGTGTGTATTATAAAGAAGTTTATGGAATCATGGTTTTGAAGGAGCTACTCTATTATGAACTTATGATTGGATTAATTGTCTTTATTGTTGCCTTTCCAATATTTTTAAATGATTATGATTATGTCTTTTCTGTGGGGATATACTTAGCACCGAGAGGACTTTGAAATGGAGACTCTCCTGTTAGTAGAGGTCGGGTCTCTAGAAGTAATCTCCTTGTCCCTTAACTATGTGCCCTCGTAGGATTGTCTTAAATGACACTTAAGCAAAGAATGAATGAGACGGAGTTCTACCTTGGCAAGTAGATTCCCCTTTTCGGTGTGAGGGTCATACCAGATTCCATGTTACAGCTCACATAGTCTTATTGTCGGTTAATGGTAAATATTCCACAAATGAACTATGTTACTATCAAAGGTTTTATGAAAGTTTCTCAAATTGTTTTAAGTATGCATTGACTTTATATATGATTTATGATTTCTTTATAAAGGCTTTTATCACGTTTTATTTGATCTTTCATATCATGTTTATGGTTTTGTACATTTCCCCATACCTAGTACATTCACCCTACTAATGCATATTTATGCCTATATTGTATCAAAATATAGGGCTTGATGTTCCTCCTCCTTGATGTGCTTAGATGGAGATTGCTCAGCTTAATCACTTGGATTGGTGAGTCATCATGGTTCGAGGGCAAAGCCATATATACTTCCATTGCTTTTATGGTCTTTCAGTTTCAGACTTGTACGTGGTGTATGGGTTACATCCAAACCACTCATATGATGTTAGAAAGGCTTATGTCAGACTTAATAGTTTTTGCGTTTTTTCAGATGTACTGTGTTGATATCCTTTATGTCATTCTATAATTTGAGACTTATATTGATTATATCTCTTAAATTGTAAGTCATTACGTCATACTTATTCCAAGTGGCTTGCTTAGGATCACTCGGGATCATATTTATCATGTCGCGTCTGGGGTGTACTTTGGGTCGTGATAATTTCCTAAAAGTGCTACCTAGAGGGCAACTGAAAACTTGAAATAGTTCACACAGATGTGTGTGGACCTATGCAGACATCATCTTGGGAACAAATAAATATTTTGTGTTCTTTATTGATGACTTAATAAGGATGACTTGGGTGTATTTTTTGAGTAACAAGCCTCGAGTATTTTCACTTTTTAAGTAATTTAAAGCCTTTGTCGAAAGAAAAAGTGGTTTTAAGATGAAAGTCTTTGAGGTTAGGGAACGGTGGTGAATACACTTCAAATGAGTTCAATAAGTATTATGAAGATTTGAAAATTAATCACAAGTTGAATGTAAGCTATTCACTCGGGAAAAATGGAGTCTTAGAGAGGAAGAACAAGATTGTTGTTGAAATCACTAGTTTTTTGTTGCTTGAAAAGAAACTACCGCAAAACATTTGGGCAAAAGTTTCTTTTCCTTCAGTGTATTTGTTAAGTAGGCTGACAACTAAAGTTGTGGATGGAAAAACTCCTATTGAGGCATGGAGTGGAATAAGACCATATGTGAAGCACTTAAAAATCTTTGGTTCGATTTGCTAACCTTGAACTGAAAGGTGAATTAGGGATCTTTATTGATTATTCATCGCAAGCCAACAGTTATAGAGTAATCAACTTCCAAACAAAAAGTATTTCAGTCAGAAGAGATGTACTAGTGGATGAGCATGCTTATTAGAACTGGGATAAAGAGCAAATTGAGAAAGATAATGCATGTTTTTAGACGTGTGTCTGGTGCCTGAAATCCAATCATTTGGCTCTGAAAATCCAAAAGAAGTTGAAGAATTAGATGGGGAATCCTCACTTGATTCGCCAATTTAGGTTCTTTTCTGATATATATCAAAGATTTAATGTTGCAATCTCAGAATCAAATAGCTATTAAGAAGCATCAAGACATGAAATTTGGATTGAAGTTATAACAGAGGATATTTGTATGATTGAGAAGAATGATACTTGGAAGGTGGTTGATAAACCCAAAGTCAGAAATTGTTACAAAGAAAAGGAAGAAGATCTTCAAGTCTACAAGGTGTAAACAGTAGGAAATCATTTTTGTAAAAATTTAATGATGGAGGCTGAAGTTTTCTTGGGTTCTATATAATTCTCTAGATGTTTCATTACATAAGGTTTATACATAAATAAAGTGAGAGATTTACCATCACATAATAAACAAAATATCTCACACTAAACTATGCACAAATGTGGCTCACTAACCACCACTCATTTTAAATCAAAAGACTGGTCTACTACAAAAATATCTAGAATCTAAGAGTTTCTAGAGAAATCATAATTTCCTAACAGAAATGTAATAGGGTGAAGTGGGTTTATAGAACCAAAATTAATCTAGATAGCTCAGTTTATAAATACAAAGCAATGTTTGTTGTGAAGGTTACGTGCAAATTGGAGGTCCGAATTATGGAGAAACATTTGCACCTGTTGCACGACATGATACAATAAGGCTATTTTTTTTGGCAGCTCAATCAAATTGAAAGTTGTATCATCTGGATGTGAAATCGGCATTCTTCAATGGTCAGTTGTAGGAGGAGATTTATGTCGACCATCAGAAGGCTTTTGTTCCATGAATGGAGGATTAAGTGTACAAGCTTCATAAGCCATTATGTGGATTTAAGCAAGCTACTCAAGCCTGGTACAGTAAGATTGATGCTCATCTCATTTATTGTGGCTTTTAAAGAAGGGAAAATGAAGCCACTTTATATGTGAAGAAGGCTAAAGAAGGCTACAGGAAGAGATGTTCTTGTGGTGTCACTCTATGTTGATGATCTTCTGTTAACGGGAAGTAATATTTCTATGGTGAATCACTTCAAGCAAGATATGAAGACCAAATTTGAAATGTCCTATTTGGGTTAAATGAGTTACTTTGTAGGAATGAAGATCCATCATGATACTTATGGAATCTTAATTTCTCAGAGAATATACGCAGGGGATATCTTAAAAGATTCAAGATGGAGAGGTGCAAGCCTGTACCAACCCCACTAGTTCACAATGAAAAGTTTTCAAAGTTTGACGGAGGTTTAGGGCTAATCCAACAGTTTATAGAAGTCTAATTGGTAGTTTTTTGTGTTTAATAGCAACAAGACCTGATCTCATATTAGCGACAAGTCTCCTATCGAGGTTTATGCTAGCTCTGATTCAAGATCATCTTGGTGTTGCTAAACAAATGTTGAGATATATGAATGGAACTGTTGATTATGTTATTTGGTTTTAAAAGGAAGAGTTAGGGCAAATGATGGTTTATTCAGATAGTGATTGGGAAAGAAGCATTAATGATATGAAAAACACATCTCGATATGCTTTTACACTTTGTTCGGGCATGTTCTCATGGAATTCAAATAAACAAAAAGTGGTAGTTTAATCTTCTACTGAAGCAAAATACATTGACGTTGTTGGAGAAACTAATCAAGCTCTACGGTTAAGTAAGATTCTGAGTGATCTAGACCAAAATCTTATTGAATCTACTGTCATTAAGGTTGACAACAACTCAGCAATATCTATGGCCAAAAAAACCAATTCAACATGGTCGTAGCAAGCATATAAAAGTGAAGTTTCTTGCTATCAAACAAGAAGAGAAGGATGAGGAAGTTACACTTGTTCATTGCAGCTTAGATCAGCAGATTGTAGACATTATGACAAAGGCTCTTCCTAAGGGAAAATTTGAAGTTCTAAGGGCTAAGTTGGCAGTATCCAAGATAAATCAAGGAGGAGTGTTAGAAAATGAGATATTTCTAGATAGTCTTTTGTTTAATGGTTCTTTTTTCAATATTATGTTTAGTTTGTAAAGGAAAGGTAGTCCTTATTTTATGAATGTCTTATAAGAACATACACTAGTGGTTAGATATGTATGGTCTCTATTAACTTTTGAAAAGCATGTGTGTATGCCTTTTGTAATATGTAATAAGAATGAAAAAACCTTTTGTTGAACCTTTTTTTTTTTTTGGCTAAAGTTTCAAATACTAACAATACCATCACCATCAGCATCACCCATCTCTCTTGGATCAACTTGAACAGATACTACCATGGAAGAAAGTGACTTGTTCCCACTGAAATTCTCTTCCTTTGCAGTGTTCTTTACTAAGTATGTCAAAATACATTTATTTTTCTTATTTCTAATGGCCATTATGATCAAGATATTGTTTTATTTTCTACAATTAATGTAGGAGCTAAAAATATGTTTGTAAAAAAAGAAAAAAAATTAATCATAATTTTATTTCAGATAAAATATCAATTTTATTTGTATTTAATTTCATAACTCAAGGATATCAGTTTAACAATTAAAATGTGTGTTAAGTTTGGATAAATAAAGATCATCAAGCCTCTTAAATGTTAGAAAATTTTCATGAACAACTATATGGGACCATTATGATTTTGCACTTCTTGCTTACCTGTTAGGATAGTACTTTTGATTTAAAAGCACTCAAATAGGTATAAATCCTTAACTAGAAAGATTCCTTTATATAAGAAATACTACTCATTGAACTATGGATGATGACATTGTAGGTGTGAAATGCAGAGGCGTTGAGAAAATAAATAGTCATTTTTATAATATTTACTCAAAAATGACTATTGTAGTTGGCATTTCCTGCCTCTCCATTTTTCTTATGAGCACTTCCATGAGATGCCATGGCTTTTCTCACTTGCCAACACAAACTAAATTATCAAGTTCCCCTCAATCTTAACTAGTGTATCATTCCTAGGGACATTAAAAGAGGTTGCCAGAGGATCACTAGCTAAACCCACGTAAACAAACACATCTGAAGACTTATTGGTATTTTGCTGATTGCTTTCACCTTGACCTCCCCGGCCACAAAGTGAACTATGATCTATTCCACCGTATTTCCCAGAATAACCAGTCCCATTCACAAGCCCGTCAATATTCAAAACTCTTCCACGATGTTTTGTAAAAAATTCACTCACAAGAATCCCCACTCATAAATGGTTCCCTCATACCTCCATAACTCATTTTCAATAAAGGAACCAGCCCACCAAAGAGAAGCATGAAAAACAACACACCAAGAAAGCTAAAACTAGCAACCTTCTTTGTTTTCACCTAACTCTTCTTTTTCTCCACCTTCTTGCTAATTTTTGGCACGGGAACTACTGCTTGTGGTTTCAACTTTGGAATGGGAACCAATGACACTTGTTATCCTTGTGGCTTCGTCATTTAAGGTTGTATAATAACATCCATAAGAGGAAGATGGGGATACATCTTGGGGGGTGGCGACACTTGTGGAGGTACACCAGTTGCTCCAAGTTGTGCGTTTAGAGTTACATTTTCCGCCATTTCATTGGATATCTGTGCATTCAAATTTTGAATGAAGTCTGCTAACTGTATACAAGAATTCCTCAACATAATGCTTTATTAACTGCCTTGACAAGTGAACACTTTTCCTATTTCTAATTAATCTAGCCATCCTCTTTTTATCCTCATCATTATTAGCAATGTCACTCAAGAAAAATATAGTGAATTTTTGGTGTTTGCTTACATTATTCGAGTCTTCACTACCCTTTTTCCTCTTCAACAAATAGCTACAGTTACTTATATTAGCGTTGAGTTTATGTTCTACAACTCCACCTTTTACTGAATTACTTCCTAAATTCGCAGAAGAATGTACCAGTCTGTTCGAATCTGATAGATTATTCATCCCTTTTGTGAGATTGAAACCACAATTCGAAGATGGCACATTCAAGTACCGGGAGACATCGGTAGAAACCTGGTGCAACGATGGAGGCACTTCATCCAAAAATTATGAGCTGCTCCAACTATGAAGTAGCCCCGGAGATGACATTTCCATAACCATCACACCTCCCACTGCCTAATTGCCGACAAAATTGCTTATTTCCTCCAACGTCAACTTAACATTTCTAGCAGAATCGCTAAAATTTCCAATCAATTCATTCCCACATGGACGTAAGCAATAAAAACCCATCTAGACCAGGTTTGAGCCCGGAGCTTCCCCGAGACATTCTCCCCAGGTTGACATAAATGTTCTAGAAGCACCATCAAACTCCCCATCAGCTGACAGGTTGACCAAAGCTATTTGGGTCCATTTGATCTGATTTCAAACTCGGCTTTGATCCAAGACAGTCAGGCAGGTAATTAGACATTTGAAATGCATCATCATCGATAGGGTTTGGAAAAATATCATCAAATGATGCATAAAAAATAATGTCATCAATTGAGAAATCAAAGTTCAAAAATTTCATAGAAAATTATCGACGTTTTTTTCATATGTTACGGTCATATGTAGGATATAAAAATTATGTTGCGGTCATGTGTAGGACGTAAAAAGTATGTTGCAGTCATGTGTAGGATGTAAAGAGTATGTTGTGGTCATGTGTAGGACGTTTTCTAAAATTCAACTTTCTTTCTTAATAACCTGTTAGACTAGTGCTCTTGATTTAACTAGAAAGATTCATTTTTATAAGATATACTAGTCATTGAACTCTAGATCATGACCTTCCAAGTGTGAAATATAGAGGCATAAAGAAAATAAATAAAATTAAATGGTTCTTGGATCACATATTTACACCCCTTACTTCATTGAAAAATAGCAATCTTTCCTCAAGGTTCGATCATTTAAAAGAGGATTCTTGTATCCATACATGTTCTTATTGGTAAAATACACATACCAACTAATGAAACAACCATACAAATTTATTTTTTGAAACTTTAAGAATCTTAATTTTTATTTCTAAGATATGATATCTACAAATTCTAACTGATCAATCTGAACAATCCCAAAAAATAAAACTATAAAAGAAAAGTAAATGACAGTTTCCTCTCTATTCCTACTCCGCCTCTCGCTAAATTTGTGATCAATTGCTAAAAATATTTGGACCATACTTCTTACGCCGTACACATGACCACAACAAGTCAAGAAAATATTGAGGATTTTCCTATGAAATTTTCGAACATTGATTTCTCAACTGATGACATCATTTTTGATGCATCATTCAATGATATTTTTCTAAATCCTACCCATAATGATGTGTTTCAAATGCCTAGATACTTGCCTGACTATCTCAGGTCGGAGCCGAGTTTGGACTCGGGTCAGATGGACCCAAATAGCTTTGGTCAACGGATAGGGAGTGTTGATGATGCTTCTGGAACTATCAAGTCAACCTCGAGATATTGTCAAGGGGAAGCCATGAGATCAAACCTGCTCCAGATGGACCCTAATTGTTTTAGTCAACCTTGGAATGAATTGATAAGGAATTTTAGCAATTCTTCTAGAAATTTCAAGTTGACGTCGGGGGAAATGAGCAATTTTTCCAGTAATCAGGAAGTGGGAGTTGAGATGGTTAAGAAGGACATGTCATCATCGGGGCTACTTCATAATTGGAGTAGCTCAAGAGTTTTGGATGAAGTGTATGTGTTGTTGCACCAGGTTTCTACCGAAAGCTCTGGGTACTTGAACATGCCATCTCCGAATTGTGGTTCCATCTCTCAAAAGGGTTGAATAATCTATCAAATTCTAACAGATTGCTACATTCTTCCCCGAAGTTAGGAAGTAATTAAGTAAAAGGTGGAGTTGTAGAACATAAACTCAATGCTAATATAAGTAATTGTAGCTATTTGTTGAAAAGGAAAAAGCATAGTGAATACTCGAATAATGTAAACAAACACCAAAAATCCACTATATTTTCCTTGAGTGACAATGCTAATAATGATGAGGACAAAAAGAATATGGACTAGAAAAATTAGGAACAGGGAAAGTTCTCACTTGTCAAGGAAAAGAAAAAAGCATTATGTTGAGGAGTTAGAATACTTCATTCACCAATTCAACATTTGAATGCGAAGATATCCTATGAAATAGAGGAAAATGTAACTCTAAAGGCATAACTTAGAGGTACCGGTGTACCTCCTCAAGTGCAGCCACCCCCCGGGATGTATCCCCATCCTCCTCCATGGATGTCATATACACCACCTTATATGATGAAGCGACGAGGATCACAAGTGCCACTGGTTTCCATTCCAAAGTTGAAACCACATGCAGTAGTGCTCGTCCCAAAAAGTAGCAAGAAAGTGCAGAAAAAAAAAGAGTGAGGTGAAACCAAAGAAGGTTGCTAGTGTTAGCTTCCTTGGTGTGTTGTTCTTCATGCTTCTCTTTGTTGGGTTGGTTTGAAAGTGAGATATGGAGGTATGAGGGAACCATTTATGAGTGGAGATTCTTGTGAGTGGATTTTTTAAAAAACATCATGGAAGAGTTTTGATTATTGACGGGCCTGGGAATGGGACTAGTCATTCTGGGAAATATGGTGGAAAAGATCATAGCTTACATTGTGGAAAAGATCATAGCTTACATTGTGGCTCGGGAGGTCAGGGTGAAAGCAATCAACAAAATACCAATAAAGGTGTAGATGAGTGTATTAACGTAAGCAATGGTAGTGATCCTCTGGAAGCCTCTTTGTACATCCCGAGGAATAATAAACTTGTTTAGATTGACGAAAACTCAACAATCCTGGGAGATTTAGACCCTGCTAACCCAGGAATCCATCCTCGCCTTTCTCGAAGTCTTTCAGCGGGACAAAAAAACTCTATTTTGATGAACATGATAAAGATTCATGTGAACAACACAAGCCCTTACCAACATTAGTTTAAGTGCTCAACTTTTTATCACCAAGGACTTGTGTTGTTCAAAGGAACCTTTATCACGTTTATCAAAACAAAGTTTTGTATGTAATCCACCATAGAGAGATGGCTCTGTTAGCCGGACATAGAAGAAAAATGGAAATTACAATCCTAAAAATAATTGGAAAACTTACCTAGGCAAATTAAAGCTTGGAACATCGGTGAATTAAGTGTAGAATGATGGATAAGAATTCAAAATCAGCACAGCTAGCAAATCTACTCATCACATTTGAAAACAGAGAAGTCACCTCAAATATCAACCCTAACAACAAAACGGGAAAGAAAATCTTTATAACAAAAGGGGAAAAAACTTTATATATACAAACACAATAGAGGGAGAAATCTTATACCAATCAAATCCATTGACAAATAGGGATTAGAGAGATATTTGCTGGACATTTGATTTGTGCCCTTTTGAATCAAAAATTGAGGAGTTAAAAATTTGACTTGATATAAGAATAAAAAAAAAATTCTTTCTAAAATCCAATTATACATAATTTAAAAAAGAAGCAAACTTTACCAAGCACATTTTCACAAGTTACAATTATATTGTTATAATTTTTCAAATCGGAAGTTAATAATTTACTTTGTATATGGTTTATTTTGTATTCACTTTGACTGTAGCCTTTAAGCGAATAATTAAATTTAATATCATGAACGTTGAAGTTTCAATGAAAGTATTTTGTATTCATGTGGATTTTACGAACTTTTTGAAGATTCCTATTCATTTAACGTTTACAAGTTTTAGCTTATCACACAGGTAAGTGAAAATATATTTGATCTCTTTTTCAATCACTATATATTTGTAAAAGAAAAATGAAAAAAATTGTAAAAATGAAAGATCCGGGTAAAATCAAAGTCGTAAAAACCAACTTTATGTTGCTTTGATTTGGTTTTAAAATTTAATAACTGGCATAATTGATTTAGTTATTTTTTTATGAAAAAGCAAACCGACCTATATATACCCCTAATCATTATGATTAAATAGTTGTCAAATTTTTAATTTAAAAAATGCTATTGAATAGAGCTATATATGGTAACTTCCCAATTTGGAAAAAGAAAAAGAATTCGATATTCTATTATTTAAGGTATAAATTCAGAAACAATAACTAATTACCTAACTAACTAATTTTTTTCTAAGCTAACACATGGCTTTCTCCTGTGTTTCTTGGCTTAATTCTAGCGTAAACTAAATATCATTTAATATTAACTAGTGAAATGTATGTATTTTGCAAGTGTGTATCACGTAAACTAATAATAAATGTATATGAAATAACAAATTATTGTGTGTATGTTATAATATTAAGTACAATTTTTTTTTAAAAAATAACGTAAATTTTAAAAGATAAAAAGTGTACATAAAGGGTGTAACGCCCCAAAATGCATAGCTCAGGTTAGACTAGGGAAAATTGTAGATAAAGTGTTGAAATCATTAGAATTTTGTGTTTCACGGGCACCATCTACGAGTCGTATATAAGTCCCATAGTTGAGACTTCAGAAATAAGTAAAATTGTTTCAATGATGATGATTGATGGCCAAATGATCATTTATTGACTAAGTTAATGGTAACACTACATTGGTTTATGAACACGGATAGGAATATCTGATGCACTGTTAGATAGGCTATGAAATATTTCATCAACAATGGTAGATTTAGTACTAGATTGGTTTATGAATTTTACTGATATATATAGGAGCTGGACTAGTATTTAGAAACTTCGCATACAATGTAACACCTTGGAATTTGAGAAATCTATTGCGGGTTGAACGGACAGGTCCACAGGCCTAAAACCAACCATGGACCCTCCACGATTGGCTAAACGGTCCGTTTAGGGGTTCATTGACCTTTTAGGGGCAGAGGTTTGGCCGTTTAACGCAGCCTTAAAGCTGGCCCATCTGTATGGTTCCCTTCACAGTACATCAAGACCTAAATGGTCTGTAAAGGCTTCCATATAAGTCACCCCTCAGTTATTAAGTCATGGCTACTTTAGTCTTTCTGTATGTGTTTGATACCTAAGGTATGTTGTTTCTATAATGACCTCCAGGTCATTTGGTTTTTATGCCTCATGTTCAGCGTTTAGACCATTCTTGTAGTGACAAAAAGTCATTAATGACATGTTGGGACTGACAATTTGGTCACATGTCGTTCATTTAGTTTTTATGCAAGTTATAGTATTTTGGAGCTTTTGAACCATGAACGGTCAGTTTTAATCAAAAAATTCAAGAAGATAACCTTAGAATCCAATTATGATTATTTCATCAGCTACATAAGGTTCATTTTAGTCTAGAAGCACAGTCGGCATGGCTCCCAAGGCTTTCAATGCGAGTTTGTGCGATTAGGCATTTTAATTTTAAGTTGAAGCCTAAGTTTGACTTTAGTCAACATTCTGAGTAAACGAGCTCGGATGAGAATTCCATCAGCGTAGTCTATGGAATATTGATTTTAGTCTAGAGTGACTCTTCGTTTAGGTCCCGAGGCTTTTGGGTTAATTCTAAGGCACCTCGTAGATTTTGGCTTAAAAAGAAAATTGGGTATGGGACTCACTTTTAATCAAAACAACCTTGCATGGGAATTTTGATGCTTTTTTGAGTTCGGAATATCGTTTTTGATGAGGTAGCATAGTTCATTGGTGCGCACGGGTTCCGAATGAATCCTGGGCACCCCGTTGAAGTTTGGAGGCCCAAGTCCTTTGCTATAGCTGAGGTGTCGCAGTCGCGTGCCTGGCCTCACGATTATGAATGGGTGGCGCCCCGGCGTGCATGTTCACGGGTGGGCTACCGCATTTAGGAATGGTTGGCCTCATGATCTCATTCAATCTACCGCGGTCACGACCGGCCACTGATCGGGCCTCTCTACTAAAGGTTGTTTGTGAGGCAGCCTTGGCTTAAGTTGGTATTTTTGTGATATGTCCTTCGTTTTAGCTCTGACTTGGCGATTCAAAGCCCCACACACTCATAATTGTCAGGATAAGTGGTAGAGTGATTGGACTGTATTGGTGACTCTCTATTCGAGGTGAATTTCTCCGATAAACTACTATCTTTTCTCTTTTAGTTTGAGTTTTTGTTATTGCTGTTGGGTTAGCTGATTTTTGAGCATCGAATTGTGTTCTATTTTGAAACACAAGTTCAAGGCATGGCTTATGACCTTTTGACGAAGCCAATTTTGGGATTCCTTATGCGGGTCACACACTCTCATTTTTTCCTCGATTTTGAGTATGTTTCTAATTATTGCGAATTTGGTGTCTATTATTCGTAATGACATTGTGATTAATAATTTGATAGTATGGTGGTGTTCAGAGGCCTTTCGGAGGCAGATAGCTCATGTGTGGTGGATTCAGAGCGCTCGTGATCGGCTGTGAGGTAGGCTTCGATCTACTTTTTTAGTTGAACTTCTTATATAATTCCTAGTATAGATTTCATGTAATTTTTTATGGCATTTTCCGGTATTTAACTTCCCTTTTGTTATTCCATATTTTTTGTTTCCGTAGGGGCCTTGGTCTTAGATTGGGTGTAGGGATCCTTAGCTTAGGCTTGTAGCTTTGTTGTGGTATCAATGGTCTTGTTTATCCTTGGTGGAATTGATACTTTGTGACAATAGACTTGGGAGGACCTTAGGTACCTTAGATTGTGTTGTACCGCCCTTAGAGTTATGCTATGCTCCTAGTAGGCTGGTAATAGGTCGTTCTCCTTTTGTTGGGACCTGTGACCTGGGTGACCATCGTAGTCATGGGTTGGCCTTAGTTATGCGCAATCTTAGCTTGGAGTAGCATGATTGAGGTAGGGTGTCACCCCTTGAGTCAGTTTTCTATTTTATCGATTTGGGACTCTTCATTGGTCCATTCGCTTGTTGTTTAGCTATAGACTTGTTATACCATTATGAGCTTTATTATATTATTGGGCCCGAGGCCGTACGCGAGGACCAGTGGGTTGTCAGATTAGTACTCTCTGCTTGATATCGTGGTTTGGGTGATTGATTGTTTATTTGACTTGAGTACCTTGTTTGAATGTTGGTGATGGCATGCATTGTGTTGTTTGTTCATTCACATAGATTTTGTGGTACGATCCTGGCTCATGCATTGGCATACATAACATTTATGATGAAATACTATTTTACTCAGTTTTTACTCTAAAGTGGTTTTAATGGGAGTCGTACCACCTAGATCGCCGGATTTACTAGATTTTGAGATTACGAGACGTCAGGGACGTTCTCCCTTCTACTTGAGATATTCGAGACATCTATGATGTGCTCAATTCTTACTTGACTAGTCAGCCCATCGACGTCTTTTCTTGCATGAATATGTCTACTTATGATCCTCTACGGAGTTGATCCCTACTTGTCACAAGTTCAAGGCCTAAGTCCTGGTTCGGGTCCAGGTAGTGTATACGGACTACCCACGTCCCCTATGAGCCCTTCTAGCCGTGAGTATCATAGTACCTAATGATGGATCTCCATGGGTCCTACTTCACTCGTAGGGCAGGGAGGTAGTTCTATACACTTAGTTATATATGGCTACTTGTCACGACCCGGGAGCACCCCCAAGTCGTAACAAGGCGTACTCGACCCCGAAGGGGTCTCATACAAGCCACATAGTCATTCATTGCATTCAATATTGAAAATAGTGCGGAATAATAAAAAAACTTATTTACATCCACACATTTAAA
>JAJOOR010044424.1:0-15678 GCA_036250505.1 Solanum acaule
GCCACACTTAGCATACATATTAATCAAGGTTGTTGCCACAACTATATCTATTTCATGTTCTATCATCTTCAAAGCATACACGTGTACCCATTTACCCATCAAAACATTCCCCGACTGTGCACAAGCTGATAACAACGAACTCAATGTTACAAAATTCAACTCAAATCCAGATTCAAACAACATTTCACGTAGAAGCCCAAAAGCTTCCTTCGTTAAACCATTCTCAATATACGCTGCAATCATTACTGTCCAAGCTACTTCATTCCTCTCAGGCATCTTATCGAACAACAACCTCGCATTTTCAAAACCTTCCCACTTCACCACTCCCCCCAAAACCACAGTCCAAGAAACAACACTCTTTTCTCCCATCTCACTAAAAATCCTTCTTGTTTTATCAATTAACCCACACTTCACATACATATCCATTACAGCATTACACGCTTTAATACTCGAACTAAAACCCATTTTTACCATACAACCATGTCCCTGAACGCCAAACTGTTCACACCCCATTTTGGCGCTTGCAAGGAATACAACCACCATAGTATACTCATCAATCAAAACATCACTCTTCCTCATATGAACAAACAAGTTGAGGCCATCAAGAGGGAATCCCCCGCGAGCATAGCACCCCATTAATGTTGTCCAGTCGACAGTGTCTTTGTATGAAAGAGGAATTTCATCAAACACCTTGCGTGCATAGAGAACAGACCCACACGCTGCATACATGTGGAGAATAGCATTACGGAGAAATGTATTTTGAAAAGTTACGAGACCTGTGGTGATGATGGAAGCATGGAGCTTCTTACCAACGTCCAAAGATGAACATCTAGCGCAAGTTCTGAAAAGTGTCCGATAATGGCGAGCCAGCAGTAAGAGAGTACACTCTGTTTGCCATATCATGAGAAAGCTACTAGTATACTTCTTTAACAAATGAATCTAAATTCAGCATATAAATAATTGTAAAGAGTTTCGACCCGATTTCGGTGCAAATCGTTAAGTCACCTTCCAAGTTCTACAGTTTTTTCAAACAGTGCATTGTGGTTGGAAGTTTGGCACAATTATAATGAGTCCGGGAGCCAAAAGGACAATAAAATATTTTGAAAATCCAAAATGGCAACAAAATTATTTTTCAAACCAAAAGAGTAATAAATTTTAACACCTTTAAAACAGAATTTCCGCCGCAAAATGCGGATACCCATGCGACATGTAAGGCTATGGCTGCTTTTAGCCGTGTAAGGCTATAGCAACTTTTAGCCTTAAAAGGCGTAGGGATTTGCAGGGCAGTTTTTTAAAAAAAAAAAACACGGCAAATAATGAATATCTTCTTCTTGAAAAATAGGATAATGACAATTATGCCTATTAATCACATGAATACTTAGTGATTTAGCTTGTAAAAGATAATTACTTGTTTGGTTTATACACATTGATAATATATAAATTCCACAAAAACCACTGCAAATACTAATAGGACCAATCTCAAAGATTGTTTAGGTGACTTAATCACAAATAAATCCTGAAAATCACAAAAAAAAAAAACAAGAATCATACACAAGTTATTTAAGTACTTAAATTAGATCATACAATATAATTAATGAAAATTAGATTAAGAAACTAACCTGAGGTTTCCATAATTTAGGAATCTCCATAAAAAAAACCAGATGAAATTAAAGAATAATTTTTTTTTAAAAATAGAATTTTTTTTGTTGAATATTGGTTTATCTACCTTGTAGAGTTTTAGAGGAAATTAAGGAGAAAGAAATGGCCAATTGAAATCTTGAAATTAAAATTCAACATATGTAATAAGGTACTATAATAATATAAAATAAAAATGAAGATAGTGATGATTTTTAATTAATATTTGTACAAAACGCCTTGTTGACAACATTTTAATTACAATTTTTTTATAAAAAAAACAGCCTACAAAACGCAGATGTCTCTGCACCTTGTAAGGCTAAAAGTTGTCATACCCTTACAAGGTTAAAAATAATCATAGCCTTACATGGGTATCCGCGCCTTGCGGCGAAAACCTTGATTTAAACGGTGTTAACTTTTATTGTCCTTTTGGTTTGAAAAATAATTTTGTTGCCATTTTGGATTTTCAAAATATTTTATTGTCCTTTTGGCTCCGGACTCATTATAATTGTGCCAAACTTCCAACCACAATGCACTGTTTGAAAAAACTGTAGAACTTGGAAACTGTTTAAAATTTATTGCCCTTTTGGTTTGATAAATAATTTTGTTGCCCTTTTAAAATTTTCAAAAAATTTTGTTGCCCTTTTAACTCTGGACTTCAATATATAATCGCCTATTTTATAATAGGAAGAATGACTATTTGAGATACTAAAAAAAATGATAAAAGATAGGCTTTTATTTCTCTTCGCTATGTTAAGCTCACAAACTAAATGATGCTCCTTAATGGACAAATCATTTACGTTTTCATTCATCGTAAGAATATAAAAGGTTAAAGTAAAGTTAATGTAATGAAATATTACTTTTGTTTTAACCACAAAATTGTCATAATGCAACAATTCTTTTCAAGAATTCATATCTTCTCATTATGAAGTTACAAATTAATAAACGGTCACTTGAATAAATGTGAACCATTTATGAAGAAGTAATCCTCCTATTTTACATATATTCACTACTTAGAAATATTTATATAGATTAATTATGGAGAGTTATAAGATGTTATTTATTCTTTGCATTAAATAAAAAGGAAATGATATCCATAATCCCGACTAATGCAAAGATAAAGAATATGAATAATTTTTGGATAAAAGAAAGGATCATGTATTGAAGTATTAATATCTTTTGATTTGAATTGACACATAGTGAAATGAGGCGACAACAAATATCCACAAAGTGAAGTACTCCTGAACTAAATGAACATAATTAAGTTGAGACCCCCACAATACGTACTATATCCTTCGTATTATGCGAACTCCGCAATACTAACATATTGCTTTTATGGTCATGCACCCACCTTAAATCTTATGAGTGCTCTAGAAAGATGATCCAAGTCTTTCATAAAAGATGACCACATTGTTACACTCACATAGGTGATTTCATCAAGTCTATTTCAATATAAATTATCTTGACCCATTTTGATCCGCCCGAATATAACCTAACCCGCCCAATTGCCACACCTTAATTAGGGCCTTATATGGCTTTGTTTGATTACAAGTGGGTATTCACCATCCTACTTCAATCCATGGGCTTTAAGCTCCATCCTCCTCGATGTTTTAAAGATTATTTTATTTATCAAATCCTTGATTTAATGATCAAATCCGCCCGCAATGCATTTAAACTGAACATATCATGCCTATTTAAACAGGATGGATTGGTTTGGCCTGGCCCACTGGCCAGCTCCTCTCAATATAGGAAGGATTCGGATCTTCCATTGATCATCAAATTCATCACTATCTGGACTCGCTATTTCTGGATAATTTCATACTCAATGAGATGATGATTAGTGGTGGCAAATGGGCGGGTTGGGTCAAATTTAGGCGGGTTAAAAATGGGTCAACATAAAATGGGTAATAATTTAATCCGCCCATATTTGATATGAGTAAAAATGGATTGGGTAACAAATGGGTTGGGTAAAATACTAGTTTACTCATATTTTACCCATATTTTCATGAGTAAATAGTATTCTACTTAAGAATTCAACATGGAGAAAATATTTTAATTCTTTTTTTTAGATGAAAAATGTTGAAAATGTTTCAATTAGTTTTATTGTATCATAAAAGTAAAAAAAAATCCTAAACTTTTCAATATAAAATAAATTTATGTAATAACAAGGGGAACATATTTTTAATTTCAAAATAAATGAATATTTGCATTTTAGGACTAAAACATACTTAATGCACTTTAAGCAATGTCAATACTAATACATGATTTGCTTATTTTACACTATTATTTATTATCTAATATAAAATTAAACAAATAAAAAATATAATTATAATTAACAAAAGAAATGTACATTTAAAATATATATTTTTGGAGGGTTAAAGACTTCACATTTTCAATTATAGAGAAAAATAATTAGTTTTATAGAAGAACATAAAAAGTAAGAGAAGTTACAATAATTTTGGTGATATCATGAATTTTGAGTGAATAAAAGTTAGAAGCTTAACTCATTTGGCTAATCCATATTTTACCCATATTTTACCTATAGTTTATCCATATATTACCCATATTTTTATGGGTTGAATATGGATATCAACCCATAATTTACCCATGTAAAAAGTCTCTCACCCAACCATTAAAATATGGACAGATTGGGCGGATTACCAAAATATGGGCTCATTTTTTCAGCACTAATGATGATGATGACCGTGATATCCAGGGGCGGCTCTACAGGCTAGAAAATAAGATAGTTGCTCTAGGCCTTCAAATTTAAGGGGTTCATATTTTTTTAGTAAAAGCAATAATAGATACTATTAGGTATTATTGAGTATTATTTGTAGAAAATAAAAAAATTTCGGGTAAGATAAAAGGATTAATAGAAGTTTAACAAATTTAGAATACTTTGTTTGAGTATAATAAATTTCATAATAAATAATTCAAATTTAAGGGCTTCTATTTGAATTTGACTTTATGCCACAAATGTATTTGAGACACCCTAAGTCATATCCAAAAAAATCATCACCAATTAATCCAAAGAATATTTGTTAACATTTTTTCCATACAGCTTAAATTCTCACTCCTTTTGCTTTCTCTACAGAAAACTGGCAATGAGCTCTTTGTTAGTAGGAAGGCCAATATCCAAGAGCTCTTATAATTTGGGTATTACTCTTTTCCATCATCAGTATGTGGTGGCCATTCAAACTCACTGAGCCTTGATGATGATCGTCGCTGTCCTATATATCAAAATAATTCATGATTCAGAGCTTATACCTAAACATGTTGCTATAATAATGGATGGGAAGAGGAGATGGGCTAAGGCTAGAGGTTTACCATTTCGACGTGTTGGGACTCCCTTTTTCTTTATTAATTTGCTTTTGTTTTATTGATGATTCTTTTGTCAGTGTATTTTAACAATGTAACATGTCTTATTTTTTAGGTTATTGATCTCATTTTTAATGAACAGTTATCAATAAACTATGGAGTGCAAGTTCTGAAAAGGGTGCGATAAAGGCGAGCCAGCAATGAGAGACAGAGAGAGTATACTCTGTTTGCCATATCATGGGAAAGCTAGTATACTCTTTTCACATATGGTTCTAAATTCAGCATACAAATAATTGGAATATGTAATTTGATTAGTTAAGATGTGGAGAGATTCACTAATGTAGCTCGAGAATGAGAATGCATGGTAACTGTTTGTTTACCTATGTCACTGCCATTGACACAAGTGACACATTCGTGTCCAACTTTGAGAAAAGAATTTATGTCATCTGTTAAAAGTTGAGTTCACCTATGCCACTATTGTGACACAAATAATCCATTCTTGCCATTATTTATAAACGAAAAAACATATATTATCAAGTTGGTTGAAAACTACTAACTTGCTCTCAGACATTCGTAAGATGAATCAATGGTTTCATGTAATATCAATTGCATAAACTTCCATTCAAATGCCTTATTTCCTTCAAATTAATACTTGATCAAAAGTTCATCTGCGTCATTAATTATCATCACACATTGATAGATTCAACTAACAACAAGTTAATCATGTTCTTGACATTTCCTTTGGAGTTTGTGTATCCATCTCCCTCTTGGTACAAAGTGTCCATCACGCGTGCACAATTTAAAACTCGTTCGAGGACAAACATTGGTACTTCAGTAGGACGGAATATTAATGTGTTGTTTATATCTTTCCATGCATTTGTGATTTCCTTCTGAAACTCAATGTATGTCTCTTCCTTTGAAGCTCCATATTCTTTCATGTAGCATTCAATAATTGAAGGTATATGTGCTCTTTGTTGTTCAACCTACATGAAATATCTTCAGTACAATTTTTATTACAAAATTAGAAGTGTGATCCTGGGAAACAAAATAAATAGATATTTGTTGTTGTACTTACTTCATGTCCAGTCATATCACACGCTATCCTGTTAATTACTGAGATAGATCGAACTATCAAAGGCTCATTTATCATTCATTCAAAAGTCTCTCTAGATATAAATTCGTCTATACCGATCAAGGAGGTTGTTGTTGTCATCATATAGCCACAGCTTACAAGTGCATTCTTCATATACTCCTCACAATTTGGAGTATAGCCAACATCCAACCATTGGGCATCCCTCATAAAGGTTCTCACCTGCAGCTTCTTCATCTAAAATGGAAATTAAATACAAAGTAATTAAGCTAGAAAATAAATATCTTCTTCTTTTGGTATGAGAGATATTCCTTATCATAAAAGTTTTTATTTCTTCAATTTAACTGAACTGATTTATATATGGGTTAGTCAAGCAATATTACCTCATATTTTGCATAATATATGCGGTCTGATTTACATTCGTTGGCCAATATTTCCTCTATTTCACTGTAAACATCTAGAAGGGATTGATAAATAGGTCTCATAAATGGAGGTAATGAACGATCGCAGTAATGTCCCATCGAAAAATCAGGATTTGTATCAGACCTAAAAGCAAACTTTTACATCACACAATAACAACAGGATTTTACAATCGTTTGCATAAGCATCAAAAGTGTCATCAATGACGCTGTCAATCTGAATTACTTTTGTTAGCATTTTTCTCGCACGACTATACTTTGGCTCAAAATACACTCCTAATATCCAAAAATAGCACTCAACCAATTAGTCTCTTCAATATGGATATTTGTTTACAAAATCCAAATATTTCCACCACCTACATCATATATAAGATTGATTTGTTGCATTTAATTCTCGTACATTAAACCAAAATTCATAATAAAATTAAGGAAGATAAATCAAATAATGTACCTGGTAAGCTCGCTAAGCTCTCTCTGGTGCAGCTTCTGCAATACATTAAAATTCAATTACGCAAATCTCAAAAGCAAATCGTTGTGTGTATCAATGCCTTTGTAAATGGATATGTAATTCCTTGATCCCACCCTTGGTGTAGCTTTATGAATAGGGTACCTTAAGACTTCAGTAACTTGAACTTTTAGCGAGTTGGTCAAGCTGGGGAGCATGAACTCAAGATGATTGGGGGTAAAGGTAAGAGCTTCTTCAAGAATCTCCTTATCGTGCACTCTCAGATGTGATGCTTCATACAAACTCAATAATCCTTGAACATAATTGGTAAGCGTTTCCTTGAATTTTCCATCCGGTTCAGTGAATTGCTTGAAGACATCTGGTCAAACACCATGCATATTTTTAATTTGATAGAAATTAGTTTAGTTAAAATCCAAAACAACATAACCAGTTATATATGTCAAGTCAAAATATGTAAACTTCTCTCTCAGTACAGTATAGTTACAAAAAACTACTGGAAAGGTTGACAACAAAGAAAAAGATAAACTTGAGTATGCTTTGGAAAATAATGAACATCCTAAAGTATCTGATCTATACAGGGAGCAGCTAGCAAAATAAGAAAGAATAATTTAGAGAACAAAGATGAAAGCTACGGGAGAAGCTACTATATATAAAAGGAATAAACAGATACCAAAGAGAAATTGTTACCATAGAATAACCTACAGGTTGTGAATAACGAGGGATTTTCCGCTCTCAAGACAGAGGAAAACACAGAAACATCTATAAAAGTGCCATCATTTGGAGTGGCTCATGATAGAATCCATGAACAATGCAGGAAGGAAAGAGGTGAATTGAAGAAGAAGAGAAAATATCTTTCATTGAAAAAGAATGATGCAGTGAACTGCATTATATACAAGTTGATACCACTGTGTCTAACAAACTTTCTAACTGACTTTACACGTCATCTCTAACCATCTAATTACTCATCTAATCTGATATTTAATTAAATTAACTATCAGTAACTTACTTTTAACTAACTAAGGCACATTTACACATTTATTGATCTTCTTCACACTTCCCCTCAAACTGGGATTTATGAAGATATTCTTCATACCTAGCTTGGATAACAAATGCAAATGTAGATATCGACCAAGTCCCTTTGTAAACAAATCAGCAAGTTATTCTGCAGAGGGTATGTAAGTAGTAACAATCAGTCCTTCCTGAATTTTCTCCCTGGTGAAATGACAATCAATGTCTATATGTTTGGTTCTCTCATGAAAGACATGATTAGCAGTTATTTGAAGTGCTGACTTGTTGTCAGAGTACAATGTAACAGGAACTTCAATATTCACCCCGAGTTCTTTGAACAGGCTAATCATCCACACCACTTCTGCCATTGAAGAAGCCATAGCCCTATACTCAGCCTCTGCTGAGCTTCTGGAAACAGTTGCTTGCTTTTTTGACTTCCAAGAAATAAGTGAATTCCCATAATGAACTAGATAACCTGTAATGGACTTTCTGCTATTAATACAAGCCCCCCAGTCAGCATTACAGTAAATTTTTAAGAGATCATCACCATTTGAAGACATCAATATACCAAGCCTTGGTGCATACTTCACGTACTTGACCAATCTGAGGGCTGCTTCCATGTGAGATTTTTTTGGAGGGTGCATAAATTGACTCAAAGTTTGTACAGAAAATGCAATATCTGGTCTTGTGGTTGTAAGATATAATAACCTCCCAATGAGCTTCTAATAACTGATAGGATTTTCCAATGCCAAATCTTTAGAGGATGACAATATGTGATGATCAAATTCAGTTGTGGTAAGTTTCTGATTTTGGTCCATTGGAGTTGTAATAGGCTTGGCCCCTGCTAGTCCCATGTCTGCCACCAATTCCAATGCATACTTTCTCTGATGCATTAGGATTCCAACTTCACTTCTAGCAAACTCTATTCCAAGGAAATACCTTAGCTCTCCCAAGTCTTTGATTTTGAAAGTTGTATGAAGGACTTCTTTGGTATGTTGCATCATGCAGTGATCATTCCCTGTTAGTAGAAGATCATCTACATAAACTAGGATTATCACTATTTTGTCACCCTCCTTCTTTGTAAACAAAGAGTAGTCAGCTGTGCTTCGGCAAAAACCAGTTGTAGTCAGGGCAGTGATGAGCTTAAAGTTCCATTGTCGCGATGCTTGCTTCAATCCATACAAGGACTTTAGAAGTCGACATACCCGACCCTCATTTATGTTCTTTCCAGCAAAACCATCAGGAATAGTCATGTATACTTCTTCAAACAAATCTCCTTGCAAGAATGCATTGTAAACGTCCATTTGATATAACTTCCAACCTTTAGTTGCTGCTATTGATACAATAGCCCTGACTGTAGGCATTTTGACCACAGGGGAAAATGTCTCTTGATAATCCAATCCTTCCTTTTGATTGTACCCCTTTGCCACTAGTCTTGCCTTGAATCTTTCCACTTTCCCATTTGCCTTATACTTGATTTTGTACACCCATCTACATCCTATTGCCTTTTTTTCTTTTGGAAGTGAGACAATCTCCCAAGTCTTGTTATCCTCCAATGCTTGTATTTCAACTTTCATGGCCAACACCCACCTCTTATCAGCAACAACTTCTGTGTAACTTGAGGGTTCAGTCTCAGTCGAAAACTTTGACACATAGCTTTGATATTTTGAAGACAATCCAGAATAGTCTATGTTAGCACTAAGTGGATACAAACAAGTGCTAGAACCTGCCTTGACTACATAGTCCTTGTGCCATATTGGTGGTCTAGATCCTCTTGCTGATTTCCTGACTCCCACATCAACAGTGGGATCTACATCAACATTTAGAGATACGTCTTCAATGTCTACTGAAACCTCAACAACATTCTCAGGAGCTGTACCCACATTCTCAGAAGCTGCCTCAGATTCACTGGTAATAGGGATTGAGTGTATACTCAAATCATCATAAGAAAAATGATGTTGCAACATTGAGTCATGTTGGCCTTCCTCCACACTTCCCCTGAAAGGGAATATGGTCTCTATGAATAACACATCCCTGCTAACAAAAATGATTTTGTTTTCAAGGTCATACAATTTGTAGCCTTTCTGATGGGAACTGCATCCAACCAAAACAGACTTCACTGCCCTAGGACCAAACTTGTCCTTCTGTGTAAGGTTGGTTGCAAAACATAAACACCCTATGACCCTTAGGTGTGTCAAAGAAGGGACCTTGTTATACATTACCTCAAAAGGTGACTTCCCATTTAACAATGAGGAAGGTATTTTATTCAGAATATACACAGCTGCCTCAATACACAGTCCCCAAAACCTGTTAGGCAGACCACTTTGAAATTTAATTGCCCTTGCAGTTTCAAGTATGTGTCGATGTCTTCTTTCAACAACACCATTTGCTGTGGTGTGTACGGACATGAACTTTCATGTAATATGCCAAGACTCTGAAGCAGCTGACAACAATCATGGCTATAGAACTCACCGCCATTATCAGACCTCAATCTTTGCACTGTCTTTCCGAATTGAGTTTGTACTTGTATAAAAAAAAATTTAACACTAAAAGAACACTTTTTAATATCAGCCTTAACAAGTAAACCCATGTCCATCTAGAGTGATCATCAACAATAGTTAGAAAGAACCTCATTCCATCAAAAGTATTCCATTTACATGGACCCCAAGCATCAACATGCAACAATTGAAAAATTGAAATGGATCTATTTGTACTATGTGGAAAGGGCAATCACAGAAACATCCATAAAAGTGCTATCTTTGGGAGTGACTCTGATACCATGTAAAGATATGACACCTGAGCCTAAATCAACCCCAAAAGCTAGCTAATGAGAGGAGGTTTGTCCAAGTTCATATAAGGAGACCAAATTCCTATCTATCTACCGATGTGGGACTTTGACAACTATCCACATACAAAAATGTGTTAAAACAATCAATTTTGGCACATATATATTATGAATGACACAAATAAAAAAATGGAATCTTGAAAGTACCTACATACAAAAATGTGGTGAAATAATGTTTTTTGCACATAGTATAAAAGACAAAAATAAAAAAATGAAATCTTAAATAAGTACCCATACATACAAAAATGTGTTAAATCACCCAATTTTTGCACAAAAATTATTAAAGACAAATACCACTATTTTTTCCAACTTGAGAGGTAACATGGATAGTGTTTAATTTTGATAATGGTTCCAAACGTAACGAGAACGGACAAAGCCACATTGCTATGTGCAAATGTATTGAAGGACGAAAAGACCGGAAGGACTACATGGATAGTTTAGGTTTATTTTAAAATGGGTTACTGGGTGGGTTTTTTACCTAGGATGGGTTGGGTAGTTAAATTGGATTTAAAAAAGGAAAAAAGGTCTGATCTACCCTTCAATTTTGTCATTTAGAGTTGATATACTCCAAGCGGCTATACCCCTTTTCTCTAATAGAAATGTATCATTATATTTGTGGTAGATTAAAATATAAAATATTCACGTAACTTTGAAAAGCGAAATATTGTTTTAAAAAATCATGAGAACCAAGCACACTAAAATATTATTTTATATTAAGAGCATGTTTGGCATTGCTGTTGGGAGCCCATAAGCACTTATTTTGAGGAAAAAAAAATATTTTTTTTAGGTGTTTGGCATTGCTGTTGGGAGCCCATAAGCACTTATTTTGAGAAAAACATTTTTTTAAATTTTTTTTTAGGTGTTTGGCAAACCTGAAACTGCTTTTAAATAGAAGCAGAAGCAATTTTTCTGCTATTGAGAAGAAGCTAAAAAATTTTGCTTCTTAAAAAAGCAGAAGCAGAAATAAAAAATTATTCTGCTTCTTAAATCAGTATATACTCGTATAGTATCATTGACTAATGAGTAATTTCTGAACAAGTAACCTTAATGATACCAATACAATATATATATACTGATTTTGTATCAATTAATAGAAATTATCAGTTTTAATGATACTAATATTGTATATGATACTGATTTAGTATCAGTTAAACGAAAATTATCAATCTTAATGAAGGAAGTGTATGGGCTGTAATTATTTATGAGAGACTGAGTATTTCTTGAATTATTTTGAATTTGAGTATGAACATTTAATTATTTTGTGTTTTATGGCCCATTTATGTAGTTTCCTATATCATTCTTGCTCCTATTTGCAACATTCCCTAAACCTGACCACATATTTGTATGATATATTACTTTTTATGAACTTTATTGAGCTCGTTCATAGTTGAATTGATTCGATTCAACTTGTTCATTTATCAGCTTAATTAGTATGTTTACTTTTTTTTAGTCCGCCTCCGTTGCTAGTTGTATCAATCTATCGAAATATAATTGGAAAAGTATTAAACAAGATAGATAAAATTGTCAATTTATCAAGGCTTATGAACAATTAAAAAATAAATAAATTGAGGTGTTGTTAATCATATACCACAAGCTTTGGAATTTGTACCTAAAAGTATAATTGCAAAGAAGAATGAACAAGAGGCCTTAGCATCAGAATTTAGTCCAACTAGGTCATGTTATGATAGTGATTTGGACGATGATTCTTTTGATGAGGATGAGGAAGAAAATATGTTGGACATATGCTTTGATAAAGTGGCTAGGGATGGGGATATCTCACCTCGGCATCAAAGAAATGGAAGCAACAAAAACAAAAAGAAGACACACATCACAGTTGGGATGGTACAGTGACAAGAGAGTTTGTTCCAAGACACCTATTGATGCGATTGGCAAAGTAAAACCATATAACAATGTCAATAGCTTCAACAAGATCCAATACATCCAAAAAGAAATGATGAACTATCAAGTTTTGTTGGACAGATTTGAAGAAGAAGACAAGATAAAAATACTTCAGGTTATTTTAGATGGGCTATCTATCATTTTTAATTCACGCATTTTTAAAAGTAAGTTTGAGGTTGATAACTCAACTTTCTTCTTGGATTTTATATTTGTGCATTTTTCAGGTATTCTTATTTGTAATTTCATCATAGAGTGTATTACAAATTCTGTGATGATCATAAATTACCTAGTTCTCTCTAGCTCTTATTTTTTTCATGCTTGTCAATTAGTAGAGGTTCGTTGCCTCATTAGGATTGACAAGATAAGGCCTAGCCCCCCTTGCTTGTACATATTTCTATTGAGGATTTTTATTTAAAAATAAAAATAATATATATATATATATATATATATATATTACATTAAAAAAAATAAAAAAATATACCAAAGGTTTAATGACAAGACGCACAGAAACTATCCATCAAGAAAATGGCTATTGCCCATCACTATTACAACAAGAAGAGAAACCTAACTAACAATAAAATTTGTCTCATCGACTTTTAAAACGCCTTATACTCAAGACTTGTCTCTTATCCCGAATGAAAGGTCCTTTTGCTGACTTGGAAAGTTGTTGAGCCAAAAGATAAATATTGCTAGTTTGAGAGTTCATCGTCATTTTTGCTAGCCAGTCTGCATGCAAGAAGCTAAATTTAATATAATTCATCATAACTTGGTCAGACGATGATGTTTCATTGCAGCCAATTTAACGTTCTCTTGAAATTGATCATGATCAAATGATGTCAATATATTGATCATAGTAGTAAAATATTGGTTTGTACTTACTATTTATAGATATTTATTTCAGTTTATTGATAATAATGATGATGCATTTTTGTCTTTTGTTTGTGCCTTATTACTAAGGTGTTTAATAAAGATAATATAATCCTTCATATGAACGATGACATGCATGCTTACCTTTGATTCTAGTTTTGATGTAGTTGTATATGAGATCAAAGTTTTTTGTCTTTTTATTTTGATATGAATAACATGAGAGAAACTAATGTCATTTTAAGCATAAAAGTAATAAGAAATAATGATGAATTGATTTGTGATTTACCAACATTTTGAACTCTAGGATATTATATGGACCCCTTTTTTGAAATTTTTGATGTGTTATTTGTGAGCACTCTATTTAATACTACTTAATAATGGAAAAATTACGTGGATGAGTACCTTTTAATAAATAATTATTGATTTTAGCGATATTTTTTTATGTATTACCATTTATAGCAATACATAGCAATACTATGATAAATTTGCAATATGTATTAAAAGTGAATTATGTATGCAATATATATGTATTATAACTATTTTAAAATATATTATGCTTGTTTGGTAAGAAATTGACACATTGTATTAAAATGTGTGATAAATATTTTATCCATCAATAAAACTTGTATTATATGTGTTTTATAAATTGTTTTCTGTAATATGTATTAAAATTGTATTATAAATATATTAAAAGTGATCAAGTGAAAAAAAATATCATTACAATAAATGGTAAATAAATTTACTCAAATAGCTGATAGTCTAATGCATTTGATATTGAATTCTACTAAACAATGTACTTATAGTTATGAATTTAATAATCATACCTATAACCTAATAATAGCCAAAAATTATATATATTCATATCTATTTATAAATTCGTAAAAAATTTCTGCCCTATTCACCCCCTAAATTATTATGCGAGGGTCTTATAACCCTACCCTCATCTCCTTTCGAACTTAATTGTCAAGATTATATTGATTTTTATATTTAACACTAGATGGGTATGGCCTGTGTCTATACGGGCCCAACAAATTGTATTTTCAACTTGTGGTTGCTTTGCATAGTCATTGAGTGAGACCTTCAAGACAGAAAAGCTAAAACTACAAAAATTTTGCCAGCAGAACTCATATACATGAATTTGTCCTACATGAGTGTCTTCAAAAGTTGCATATTTTGAAGTGCACATATCAAAGCTACCTTGGTAAATTTTGAAATGCACATATCAAAACTACCTTGGTAATTTATCAACGTAGGTTCTTTCATATCCTTATAAAATTTTCGTGGCCCAATCATTTCTTAGCTCTATTTCCAAAAAGCTGGTATATCATCTTTGCTTGTACAATTTGTTTATGCATTAAAGGAAGTATATAAACTACATATTTGAGAGCAAACAAATCAATCTCCACAATGGATTACACTTTTCCTTTCTGCATTTTATACTCATAAATTAACTAAATATCCACGGTTGATTGCAAGACAATAAGACTCTTGACTGTATTTTCACATCTTGCAATCCTAGCTATTGTTGTTTTGATATACCACAAAGAGCAATTTTATAACTTACCACTCTAGAACTATTATTTGATATGCTGCGTACTTTGCCCCCTTCTGCGAACTCAAAATCAATTAAAGAGAATACTTAAGAAGAAGATAAATGATAAAGCAATCAAAATTATTTGTTGCTTTGGCACACCTTGATATAGTGAACCTTAAAAATATTTGTCACTTTATAGCTCTTCAACTTCTTAAACATGCAACACACAGAGAGGAATTGATGCATGTATTAAAGAGGAGGCAGATTTCAACAGGTCATTCAAATTCATTTGTGTAAAGGAGAATCGAACTTTGTGCAGTTTTCTTATGTTCCTTCGGAACTTTCCAAATCTTGATAATTATATACAAACTATCAGTTGTATGTTTCTCTTTTGTGATAACAATTTGTGTTTAAGAAACTAAGAATTACTGATTTCAATAAACTTTGCAGAAACACGAAGTAACCAAAGTTTAATAAACCAGTAAGAATAGATGAACAGAAATTAATTGACAAAACTAAAATCTGTAAAACGTACCACAATCTGGAGAAAACAGAATCAGAAAAGATCAAGCCCACTGAATGCACAGTGTCCCCTTA
>JAJOOR010044425.1:0-14086 GCA_036250505.1 Solanum acaule
ATATTATTACATATTACCATGAATTTAGCACTATCAAAAATTAATATTAAAGAGATATCAAGATTAAGACACTTAACAAAAAATATTATAATAAAAATGGCTAAAACAAATTACTCACCTACCACACTACCATCTACCACACTACCACTTTAATGAATTCACCAACTACCAGTTTCGCAAATCCTTCTTATCATCCTCAACATGTTCAACACTTCCCATTGATAGTTGACTAAGAGCAACCTATACCATATTTCCCTTACTGGAATGATAGAGGACACTCACGTCGTAATCTTTCAATAACTCAAGCCATCTCATTTGGTGAAGATTCAAATCCTCTTGAGTAAACAAATATTTCAAACAATTATGGTCGGTAAACACATCTACATGAGTACCATATAATTAAGGTCTCCAAATATTTTAGGCAAACACTACCGCCACTAACTCAAAATCATGAGTCAAATAATTCTATTTATGCACCTTCAATTGCCTTGAAGAATAGGCGATGACTTTCCTATGTTACATCAAAACACAACCAAGACCGACCCATGAAGCATCACAATAAACCACAAAACCATATGATCCTTCCGATAATGTTAAAATAGGGGCTGAAGTAAGTCTATTCGTCAACTCTTGAAAACTCTTTTCCCAAGCTTCCGACCATAGAAATTTCACTTTCTTTTGAGTCAATGCCATCAAAGGTAAATTAATAGAGGAAAATCCAAGAAATTCCGTATATTTGAAGTGGACAATGATCTAGGCCAATTTTTAACCACCTTGATTTTCTTAGGATCGACTTAAATACCTTCACCGGAGACAATATGACAAGAAAAGCAACAAACCTCAACCAAAAATCACATTTTCTAAACTTAGCATAAAACTCACGATCCTTGAAAATATTCAACACAACCCTCAAATGTTCAACATGCTCATTCTCACTCCATGAGTAACTCAAAATATCATAAATAAACACAATCATAAACATATCCAAATATTGATTAAAGACTAAAGTCATCAAATCCATAAATGCCTCCGGGGCATTAGTCAAGCAAAAAGCCATCACTAAAAACTCATAATGACTATACTGAATTCGAAATGCCATCTTTGGAATGTCACTCTCGTTCACCCTCAATTGGTGATAACCCTATCGAAGGTTAATCGTAAAGAAGTAACTTGATCCTTGGAGTTGATCAAATAAGTAATCTATACTTGGAATAGAATAATTATTATTAGTAGTAACCTTATTTAATTGCCGACATCCAATGCACATTCGGAGGGAACAATCCTTTTTTCGAACAAAAAACACTGGAGCACCCCATGGAGAGATACACAGTCTAATAAAACCTTTATCCAACAAGTATTTTAATTGATCCTTTCATTCTTTAAGTTCTACCGGAGCAATACGATATGGAGGAAGAGAGATTGGCTACGTGTTTAGAAGAACGTCAATACCAAATTCTATTTCCCTTTCCGGAGGAATACCGGGAAGGTCATCGAGAAACACTTCGAAAACTCATTTACAATCAGAACTGACTCAAGCGTAAGGGTTTCAGAATCTGTATCCCTAACTAGAGCAAGATGATAAAAGCAACCCTTAGAAATCATTTTTGTAGCCTTTATGCAAGATATGAGCTAACCCTTAAGAGCATAATTTCCCCCTTCCCATGACATGACAGGTTCATTTGGAACCTTGAATGTGACAAAACTTGTCCTACAATCTATAGAAGCATAACATGCATACATATAATCCATCCAAGAATAATATTGAAATCTAACATTTCAAGCTCTACAAGATCAACAGGAGTGACTCTATGACAAATAGAAATAGGACAATTTCTATAAACTTTCTTGGCAACAATAGAATCAACCACGAGGGTAAAGACATGAAAGGGACTATAAATGATTTCAGGATCAACATCAAATCTCATGGTCACATAAGGAGTAACAAATGCTATTGTAGCACCCCGATCAAGCAAAGCATAGATAACAAAATGAAAGATTTTCAACATACCGGTCACCACATTCGGAAAACCCTCGTGGTCTTATCTAGTCTAAAGAGCATAGAACCTATTCTGACAAGGACCTCTTGAACCAGGACCACTAGGTTTAACTTTCCTACCACCCTTACCCTTTCTAGCTTGCAATGGACAAACCTTCACTTTATGGCCACATTTTCTACAACCAAAGAAACCATCCGCACCGGCTACGTACTTGACATCATGTTTCTTACCACTATGCAAGTTGGAATATAAGACCCACCGACACCATTTCCTTGAGGCTTAGGGTTAAACACTCTATCTTTGATGAACTTAGGAGTTAGTGCATTAGAAAAACCTTGGCCGGAAAACCTTTGTCAGAATTTAGAACGACCTTGTCCACCGAACCTAGAATGACAAAAGTCACCATCATCGGTCCTTTCCCTCTTGGACTCTCTTGTCC
Source organism: Solanum acaule (assembly GCA_036250505.1). NCBI lineage: Eukaryota > Viridiplantae > Streptophyta > Magnoliopsida > Solanales > Solanaceae > Solanum > Solanum acaule. The sequence continues at coordinate 2,437 of JAJOOR010044425.1, forward strand.
TTTCCTTGAGCTTTTCCTCTTTAATTTGTTGGGCATGTATTATTAAGAGAGAGATATCCATCCCCTTAATCAGCATGGTGGTACGACACTCTATATCAACCAAGTCAGAACCTAACACAGACATACTCATCCTTGCTCTAGAGTTGGCAACCATCGTCGAAGCATACTTAGCCAATTCCGTGAATTTCAAAGCATATTCCTTCACACTAACGTTCCCTTGATAGAGATTTATGAACTTAAGAATCTTTGCCTCCCTCATTTTAAGCGTAAAGAAATGATCAAGAAAAGTTACTTTAAATTTCTGCCAATCAAGAGGACCCGCATCAACTACCCTCTCACATTTCCATTGTTTAAACTACACTTGAGAAACATCCTTTAGTTCATAAACGGTCAATTCCACCTTCTCCACCATATAAACTCCCATGATTCCCACTATCTGTACACCTCATAAATAAGCTCTTGAGGATCCTCATAAACCTTTGAACCATGAAACTCCGAATGATTTATCCTAGTAAAGTCTCTTATCTTTGTTTTCGTCGTACCCATATTTGTGTTCATAGGAGCAATGGCTTCTCTATTTACTTGAGACATCATAGCTTGAGCCAATACTTGGAAAACAGCTCAAAATTTGCTCGTCTAAAGGTTCTAGCGAAACTTAAGGAACTTTAAGGTTCCATAATCTCACCTGTATTCCTTCTCAAATAAGCTTTTCGATGGGCCATATCCTGAAAAGCATTGGACAAGATTTAGGAGAAAGATCATTATAGAGATACATTGTATGGAACGACTTTACAGTAATTAAAGGAGTGAAGTTTCCTAAATGCTTTGTCGCCTCCTTCTATTCATAAATGTGGTGCTATTTACACTCATGAACAAGACTCTACTCAACGTAGCTTGTAGACATCCTAGGACCCTTTTTAAAATCTTGCACTTTGAATACAAAGTTTGTCATGACCCAAAGTACACTCTAGACATGACATGACATATAAGACCTAGAAAGGCCCTACACAAGCCACTTCATATGCACACAACACAACATACTAGACAAAAGTAAGGAAAATCTCATAAAATAGGACCTTTGACATAAAAGTAGAAATCTACTCATAGTTTTGACAAGACATTCTAATGCATCAAAGAAGTGGTGGGGACGTAACCCGTACACCACATAGAATAATTGAAAACTAAAACATAAAAAAACAAGTAAAGGTGCCATGGTCCTTGGAATTCCTCAACTTTTTGAATCTTTAGGACAATCAAGTGACTAGACATGCACGGGAGGAGAAGAAACTCCACACCCTACATTATTAGATAATGTAGGCACAAGTATGCATCAGTGATAGCACTCACATTATCCTCAAAACTATTAAGAGAATAAGTGGTCGTCATTAATAAAAATATCCAGCTAAGAGTGGTGTTCAAATCCCATAGAGTGATATATTACAGAGAATTCTTTCACGAAATTTAGATTGTAAATCAATTCATTTGTACCAATTACGAACAAAGGGTGGATGATTCCACCAAATTTATGAAAAATGGGTTTTGGTATCGTGAGTCATAATTAATATAGAATTTCAGATATTCAAACAATTAGGAAACAATCTAGGGGTGCGGGGATTGTAATTGATCTCACATAGGGGTAGTTTTGTTGGTCAATAGTGCTAAACAATAATGGATAGACTAGGTTATAATCAATGACACTAATATTCTTTCGATCTCATCGTAGCAATTCATAGAATCTCTTTTGGGCCTCCTCTATGTGAATTACAAAATAACTCATTACCTTATAGAATCTCTCTTTCAAGTAGATTTGAGATAATGTATCCGACTCATAATTTACCTTTCAAGAAAATCATATACATCAAACCTAAATTGCATGCATTAGACTAATTAGCCACTCCAATTGATCTCTTTTGAGCATCAACCAAAGATCTAAACTAGGATTAAGTTCGCAACCTTAACCCAATGAATTAACTCCATGCTAATTAGTCCAAATCCATAAATGAACTTTAATAAAATACAGTAAAACACAACACTCACAACATTAAATGAACACCTAACCCCATAATTGCACCCATAGAATTGGGGTTTTAGCCACACATCAGAAAAAATAAAGAAATTATACCTATCATGAGAGCAACCATGGATGTAATGAAATTAAGCTATTATAATCGATAACCACTTTGATTTCAACTTTAAATTGTCAAATCAAAAAGTAAAATTTAAAACCCCAAAACTAAGAATATTTCCCTTAAAGTTCAAAAGTTCTTCTATCTAAAACTCATACATAGTTAGGAATTGAAATTCTTTTCTAAAATCTAATGCATTTTCTCTCTCCTTTGGGCTATTTATAGATTCCCAAAATTTTCCCCAAAATTCAGTGAGTGACCAGTTTGGTGATGTTAGTCAAGCGCGTCAGATGATTCGGTGGATCACCATCTTCTCCTTAGGTTGGCTTTCTCTTGCTGCTGGCTTCAGGTGTTTGAACCTCAATATGTGAACTCATTTGAGTATGCCTTACATAATAGGTGAATTGCTGAGTACCACCTTTGTTCACCTTTTAAGACTTCATATTTCATCCAAGTTTTGTCACCTTCCGTGATGGTCATTTAGTTCGCCCGTCTCTTTTGGTGAATCGTTTTTTCGCTCATTAGTTCATCGATGTGCCTTAAACATCTTTAATTTGAGCGTGGTCACTTTCAGCGAGGTAAGACTATTTAGGCAATCCTCCCTTCTGCCAGTGTGGAGTTTACACTTCTCTTCTTGTTTTTAGCCTTTCTTTCAAGTATTCATCCTTGCCTTGTCCTTTAGCCTTCATAGCTGCACATGTTCAAAATGTCATCAGATGGGATATAACTAGGCATGGAGAGAACTAATTATTGAACTTAAAAGGCCTCAAATGAATGTAAATCTACCACTCATCAACACCTCCAACTTAAACTTTCGCTGGTCCTCAAGTAACTCAAGAACATAATTAGTTCAACAAGTGTGTCGACAACAGTTCTCAATGAGAGTTAGTATGAAAGTGCGATTAGAAGACAACTCTCAAGAAAATGCATCACTCCATCATGATAAAAAAAACTTTAAATGATGAATAGTTTGTATCAATTTAATCTTAAGCTCGCTCTAGCTTCTTTTCTAATGCAAAACTATGTTTCAAAAAATGTATTCAAATGCCTTCACATCAAGAGAGATTCCATTCTCTCACAAAGCAAATCAATAACGAAGTTAGGAATCAATACAACTCTCACTCTCTGAAAGAGAAATACATGCAAGCCTCATCCCAAAATCATCGCACAACCTAGTTTATGCAAGATCTCAATGGTCTTTTAGGGTTGTAATGGGGTTGAGGTAAATGTATGGTCAATTTGGCTCCGTGACTTTACCTTTTCAAAACATTGTTGCAATCATCTTCACCTCTTCTCAAGTTCTTTCCATTTTTTCCACTTGGAAACTCAAACATCAACTTGTCAATCATTTTATTGGACATCCCGTTTATCTCCTCAATTTTTTTTTTCATTTCAATATTCAAATTTTTTGCTCTTTTGTTTTGTTATAAGGAGGGGTTCGTTCTTTTTATAACACACATGAAAGTTGAATCTCACATTCGTTTGTTTACATTCCACTTGGTTTTCTTCCGTCCTTCCTTTCCACGCCCCCAATTTAGGCTTTTGGCCTAAGTTGGACATTCAAACAAATCAATGCTTAGAAAAGGATTTATAGGTGAGAAATTAGGGACAAATTGGCTCAAGAGGTTTAAACAAGGTTATCAACAAATGGTTTTGGCGAAAATGATGCCAAGATAGTTGCACTCCTTCACAAGGTTGTCTCAAAAAGTCTTAACATTTGGGTTCCCTCTCAAAATTTATACCCAAGATCATTTCTCGCATTCACCAAAGCTAGACAATCGGACTAACAAGACAAATTCTAAGATTCAACAAGCATGGTTTAAATTTAATTCTCACCACACAAGAAAGTTCAAACACAATCATTTAGCAAAACCAGACAAGATTAAAAGATTATATGCGATGTTCATTGTAATACTCACGCAAAACGCAGCTAGTCAACATAAGACTTAAAAAGATTATTCTAAAATACATCCACATTGATTTTCTTCTTTCAATATCAACACTAAACACATTTATCATCATGAGTGATATCCAAGACATCAATACTGAACACAATTGATCCTTGAACATTATAAATAAAAACTCAAGCATTTCAAAGACTTCCAAACTCATGCGGAAAATGAATACGAGGAGACAAAATGAGCCAAACCATCAAGCTACTATATTATAAACCAAAATATCAACATACTACAATTATACAAAACTAAAACATAAAGTAACAAAATATAATCAAAAGGGGAATATTGGCACAAGTGACCTCATCCCAACAAAATAAAAACATATTTGTACTCAATGCTAAATAAAATAAGTACCAGAGAAGAGATATAAATTCCCCCTAACAAGCTATGCATGTGAAGTGCTCAAATGTGGACTCTCAGAGAGGACAACATCATCTTTGGCATTAGTGCCCGGTAAGATAATAAAAGGAGGCAACATAGTCGTGTGAATTGGGGCATCACTGCCTGGAACATCAAGAAGGAGGTATAGTGGGTCTGAAGATACCCTACTAGAATCGAATATAGAGGTCCTTGCACAAGAGCTCTCCATCATAGCCTGCACTAGCATCTCCTCAATATATCATGCAGCTCTGTCAGTGTCATAGAAATCCACTTCTCATCCTCATCTCTCTGTATCTCCTCTTCATAAGTATCCTCAACTGAATCATCATTCTGCCTCATCGTCCACTCTTTCAACATAATTCAAAATATCATACACCACTCTAGGCTACTCCCCTAAACTAGTAGGAATCTCAACACTCAGCACAGAGGTACGCACAAACTCGGGGGCATCGGGCAAGGGAATCTCACTCCATAGCATAGAAATGTTTGTGGACCTCAACTGGTCCACATCAACCCTAAAGGTGGCACTATCAGCCCTCATAGTAGCCAAATCATCAGAGCTACCCTCAACCTCCTCTCTGGCCTATATCTTGGATGTGAGATTATCTAACCTCTTACCATGTAACACTATAGTGGCCTCACATTGAGTGATGTGCTCTCTGAGGAGACCCAAAGTAGCCTCAATTTCCCTCTCAATCACTTTGGGCATCTCACTCTCTACCCTAGCAACTCTCACATCTATAGATCGGGAAAATAATGGGAGAATTTTTAGGGGTTGTCACGAGTTGGTTGGTAACATAAAAGGGGATGAATGTTAAATTTAATAGGATAGAAGGAGGGAATTTTGAAAGCTCGTAAAGGTTCGAATGGGATGAAATTGGGGAGAATCGTTGTGGGTATTTTAGGGGACAAATTGGGGGAAAATTCAATTTGGTGACATTTTTAAGCAAATCAAAATTGTTGGTAGGATCAGATTCATTTAACCATACTAGGCTTCATGGAGCTCATCTACGAGGTGTAGTCTATTCTATGGTTCATTGAAAGGCTTCGTGGATTAAGTAATGAAGTTATGCATTTTGAAAAAATAATTGAGATCTACGAACATATTCTAAGAATCGTGTTATATTATACGTTTCATAGAATGTCTTCGTAGATCTAAACCTGCAGTTGGTCATATTCTCTGATTTCTATGAGCATCATCTATTGTCTATAGAATGAACTACGACATGTCTATGGGGTTCATATAACAAGTCTTGTAGGGTGCAATTTTTTTTGAGTTTTATAGGTAATATCCACAAGTCGTGGACTTAAACATGACCCATAGTTAAATTTGCTTGTATATACTCTTGAAATTTATTTTTTCTACTATTACCTGCATACTTCAATACCATTAGTTCTACCCAGTATATTCCGTGACCTTAAACTAAAACTAACACTACGATAGCCTATGTTATGCTAAGAATATATCTAGAAAGAGAAAATTACTAAGAAAAAAAAAGACATCTTGGGTTGCCTCCTAAACAACACTTTATATAACGTCGCGGCACGACACAACCTCCATGTTTACTCATTATCAACCAAGAGCCTGTGCTTCCACCAACTTGATTTCCTAAGCAGTCTCCATATAAGCCTTCACTCTTTGCCCATTCATTTTGAACTTCGTTCCTTTATTGTTTTCTAATACAAAAACAACTGGATCATGAGACCACTCGTAGTGGTCACCACATATCATGGGACCACTCATGGTGGTGAGATAGTAGCTTTACCAAGCTTCCCAAAAGTTGGACCCTCCTCGCGAGCCACTAGACGGCTCGTGAAGGCCTTGATGGGCCGTGCGAGAGGTCGTGAAGGTGCCTTAATCTTTTTGGGGTCAAGGAGTTACTTCCAAGCCATAGGTTGGTGACCACGAGAGGGACCGCGGCTCATGGTAGGAACCACGGCTCATGGAGCCCCTCGTGAAGGGTGGCAGACCACTTTTAAGTGGAGGGTAAAATGGGACTTTCCGGTTTTAATTAGAATAAAGCTAGGTCATTTTACCCAAGCCTAGTACACCTATATAAGTTATTTTAACCCTTTAAACTCACCATTCAAGTCATTATTTCCAAAAACCCCATAGAAATTCCAAAGTTCATCTCTCAAATATTTCTTTCTCTAGAACTTGAAGAAGAAGAAAGAGTTGAAGCTAGGATCAAGCTCAAGTCTCCATTCTTCAAGCATTTCTGGGCTTTGTTATCAAGGTATGATGGTGTTTCATCCATGTAATCCTTTCTTCCATAGAGCCCCTTAAGATTCCCCAATTGAAAAGATGAAATTCCCTAATTCGAGTTAGGGTTTCTTCTATAGTTGTGGGTATTGATGAATGTTGATTCAAATAATTGGATTATGATTGTTTATGATTGAATTGATAGAATTACATGTTTTTAGGATGAAATTACATGTACCCATGCCTAACCCATGTCTAGAAAGATGAAATTGATGTAAGTGGGTTTTATGCCATGAAAGGGGAAATTGAGGATTTAGATGTATTCTTCTAGGATTGATGAGATACATTATAGAATGCTTGAGATTAAAGCTTATAAACATGAATTGATTGAGATCAAAGTATATATGATGAATTATCATCTATAGGCTTTGAGATTAGAGTTGTCTTGAGACCAAGGCATGTATGATGAGTTATGATTATTAGGGCTTTGAGAGTAAAACTTATATGACGAATTGTGGTTAGTAGGGCTTTGAGAGTATGACTTATATGATGAATGTTGATTAGTAGGTAGAATTGTCATGGAAGGATTTACCCACATGATCTACTCTATGAATGTATGAATTTATAAATGTGAAAGGGTTTCTCACATAGAATGATTCTAGGTTGAAGGTCTTTCTCACCTAATATGAATCAAAGCATTTATGAACTATGATAGATAAGACTTAGCTTGGGTTAGCATAAAGAAACGCTTTATCCATGGTAGCTTGAAGGAGTGATATGATATCCCTTCATGAAGCTTGACTTGGTAAGATAAGACCATTTCATGGATAGCTTGAGTTAGTAGATCTCATGGATAGCCTTTTATTGAGCAATTGTACACTTCCAATAGTTAGCTTGAACTAGCATGATAAGATGCTTGCATGGTATCTTGACTTGGTAAGGCCAAATCATTTCATTGGTAGCTTGGATTGAGAAATAATGCTCTTCCTTGGATAGCTTGGATTTGCATAGTAAGGTGCTTTCCATGATAGCTTGGTCTAGTATAATGAGGTGCTTTTCCTTGGTAGCCTTGAATTGGTAAATAGTAACCATTCATGGAGAATGACTTAGCTTGGATTAGTGAAGTAGTACTCTTCCATGGATAGTAGAAATAGCTAAGGAGGGACTAGTCCTTAATCAAATTAGCAAAGCTATGATGAAACAAGGTTACTTTAAGGAAGTATCGTAAATATGTTTTAATATGAGATTTGCTTCTTATGATAAATGATTAGCTTGGATTGTTGCTTGAGTTGCCTTCCTCGATATGTATGGCTAGAGGTGGATGACCCAAGTCTTGAGTAAGTATATAGCGAGGTTACTTCAAGAAGTATTCTTCTTACATGATGATTTATGTGCATTGATTATTCTTATGACTTATGTTATTATCTCTTAAGCTTATGGTATATGTCTTATGTTGACTAATGCCTATGTTGATGTTTATGCTAACTATCATATTTAGTACATGTTTGTACTAACACATACTTTTACCTACATTTCTTATCCAAATGTAGGGTCTGGCGATATCGACTCTCATCCCCGTGCTAGGGTCATAGTAGAGCAAGATTTCAAGATTGGTGAGTCCTCATAGCATTTGAGGATTTGACCAGCATTACCTTATGTTCTTTCATTTTATGTTTTGAACTATTGTATGGGTTGTGTCCAAAGATATTCATATTTTAGATGGTTTGAGACAAGTGTAATAGACTTCCGCTTCGTTTTATAAAGACTCTAATTGTATTGAAAATATAATGTTTAAAATTCCTGCCCATTTCTGTTATCTTATATTATGAAAGCTAAGTGGCTTGTATGAGGCCTATCGGGTTCTTGTAAGCCATGTTACATCTAGGGTGTACCCTTGGGTCGTGACAAACTTGGTAATCAGAGCACAATGTTTAGAATGATTCTAGGATGTCTCAAAACCACGTCAAGTAGAAGTCTTGTTTATAAGTGAGAAGCGCGCCACATTTATGAATGAGAGGCTACTAGATGGTTAGGAAACTTCACTTCTTCATTACTCTAAGTCGTGCCATAGAGTTTAACTCTATAAGGTCTTTCTCCTAATCCTTACCCGATGGTCTACATGGTATGAATACTAGAAGGACTAATGCTAAAAGGAATGAGAAAGACAATGAGGACCAAGAAGCTCCTCCTCAAGCTCCGATTGACCCTTTGGCTGAGAATGTAACAAATACAGAATTTAGGACGGCTTTTCAAGGGTTGGCTCAAGCTATGATAGCTCAAGCTAAAAGGGAGGTTGTGGTCCCTGTGAACCCAAAATAAAATCTCTCTCTAGGGTTTCAAGCTAATGTCTCAATTCCTTCATTGAAGATAAGCAATTGGACTTGAGGTATGGTAGTTTTCATCCATGAATCCCTCTCATTCATGGAGTCCCCAAATTTCTCTATTCCAAATGGTTGAGTTCCCCAATTAGCTAGGATTTCTCCAAACACCATGGGTTCTTTTGATTATTGATCTTAATGATTTAATTATGGTTAATGCATGAATTAATGATTTATAATGCTTTTATGATGTTTCCCCTATGAACCCATGCAAACCCCCATGTTTCCAAGTTGTGATCTCAAAATGTGGGTTGTTGATTACGAAAGAGGAGTTTTATGATCTAAAGCATGAAGTAATAGAATTACATGAATCTATAATAAAATCCCTATCTAATGCTTGAATTCTAGTTTTTGTGATTTAAAGTAAGCTTTGAACCTTGAAAGGGCAAAGTAGGAGTTTATGCATGATCTTATGGAAACTATGTAAATGTTGTAAGAGTGCTTTGAGAGTGAAGTGTCAATGTTGTTGTTGTTGAAAGGTTATACTCATGAAACACTTGCAACCATGATGTGAACGATTTTCTCTTATAGAAAGGATTCTTAGGTTGAAAGGCTATTCTCACCTAATTGAATCAATTAATAAGAGCTATCCTAATGAACAAGCTTGGATTGACAAGATGACATGTCTTTCCATGGATAATGAGAATAAGTAAGAAAATACTATTATGTGGGAATTATGCTTAGTATCGAGTGGATATTGACATTGAGATGGAAGCTCTTCTGTTAGTAGAGGTCGGGTTTCTAGAAGAAGTTCATGAGATGGAAGCTCTCTCGTTAGTATACGTGCCCCTTTAGGATATTTAGTTAGTAGATCCACTTAAGCAAGAATTTTATGGTTCTACCTTAGCCAAGTATAACAACCCTTTTCGGTGTGGGAGACACCGGGTGATCATGTTTTAGCTCACATGGTCTCTATGTCGGTTAAGGCTAATTTTCCCACAACAAGATGATTAATGAACTAAGGTTACTTAAAGAAGTATCTCATATGTGTCCAAAGACTTAAAGATGATTTAGCTTGCATTGACCATGATGTTATGACTTATGTTTTCTAACCCTCTTATATCATGTTTTAATTGGTCAATTGCATGTCATGAAATGAAATGCCCTTCTTAGCATGTTTTAAATGTTTTTATGCATAGCTATCTTACTTAGTGCATTTTTGTACTAACGCATACTCTTGCCTACATTCTTTTCCGAATGTAGGGTCCGACAGACAGGGTTCTCATTTTAGTGGCTACAGCTTGGACTTTGATTCTTCCCGAGCTTGGTCAGTCTTCATGGTTCGAGGACGGATTACTTTCATTTTAGTTTCTCTTTCGTATTTTTTTTTTGGACATGTTGTATGGGCTAGGCCAACTTTTATTCGATTGTAATAGATGGCTATGTTGAGACATGAGTTAGACTTTCGCTTTTTTATAAAATTGTTTTGGACTTAAAATGATTGTTTTACTCTTTAATGTTCTATTACTTTATGTTATGATATGCTATGTGGCTTGTATGGAGTCTTTTGGGGTTCTATACTCCATGTTACATCTAGGGGGTACCCCTGGGTCGTGACAAACTTGGTAATCAGAGCACAAGGTTTAGAATGGTCCTAGGATGTCTCATATGCCACATCTAGTAGAGTCTTGTTCATGAGTGTGAAGCGCGCCATATTTATGAATGAGAGGCTACAAGATGATTAGGAAACTCCACTTCTTTCATTATTCTAAAGTTGTGCTATAGAGTTTAACTCTATTAATTCTCTCTCCTAATCCTTATCATATGTTCTTCAGGGTATGTCTACTCGAAGGGCTTATACTAGAAGGAATGTGAGGGAGAAGGTGGAACAAGAAGCTCCTCCCCAAGCTCTTCCTCAAACTCCGGTCGATCCTTTGTCCGAACAAGTTACAAATGCGGAGTTTAGGTTAGCTTTTCAAGTGTTGGCTCGGGCCTTGACGACTCAAACGAATAGAGAGGTGGTAATTCCCGTGAACCCAAATGTCACTACAAAAAAAAACATATATTACTACAAAATTTGTCGTAGCTAAACATGAAAATTTACGTGGCTAAACACTTTAGCTATGATATTATTTTTCGTAGCATTCATAGCAAGATGTAGCGTGGCTAATAGTTAGCTACAAACTTAACATGGTCCATGGCTAAGAACAAATATCTATTGCTATAGATTTTTTTTGTTGTAGTTATGCTGGTAAAAATAAATTGCCACAAAAAATATATTTATAGCAAGTAATTTTATATTTTTGCCACAACATACAAGATTTGTAGCTATCTACATCAATGTTGCCACAAAGGTATTGCACAGTAGCAAAATATTTAATTTGTTTGCCATGTAAACTTAAATTTTGTAGCTATTTCTATAGCTTAGTCTCGTAGCAATAGTACTTGTGTTTAGTTACGAATGATAAAATTCATGGCTATGACATAAAGTATTTGCCACAAACATTTTCTTATTGTAGCGAAAAATTCATGTCATTAGCCATGAAATATATTGAATTATAGCTACAAATTCACTTGCTACGGAAAGTGAAAATTTATAGACATTTAATAATTGTATACGCATTCAATAATTTCATTACTATTTAAGAATTTTCGCAAGCTTTG
>JAJOOR010044426.1:0-17981 GCA_036250505.1 Solanum acaule
CCCCCCCCCCGAGGGCATTGGAGTATGTTCTGATGTACAGACTCTAGTCTCTCTATTCATGATAGTTTAGCTTGTGGTACGTGTAATTGTTGAATCAGATTCGTCTCAAGTGATTGGCAGTCTTGAAGCAGGGTACCGATGTGAATATAATATCTCTAATTTTCACATGGTTTATCTTCTCTGCTGGAGATGAGATGCCATGAACTCATTTTTAATACCAAGCCTGCTTGATTGAGATTGTCCCTGTGTACCAAATTTAGTCAAGAAATTATTACCTTATTGACTGAATGATTTCAGAAACCTTGCATACCAAAATGACTCATTTTTTACATTTGTTGTGTGTATAATAATTACGTTAATTTACTTGTCTCTTTTGATCAATGGATAGCGTGGGATGCATTCGCTTTGTCCAGCTGTGTGGTCGAAACATCGAAGGTGGCTTCTTATGTCGATGATCTGTCTTAATCCTTTGGCCTGTGTAAGTGGAGTTCTATATTCATGTACACTACTCGTATTTCTGCTAGTTTTGTGGAGTTTTGGTTGCTCCCGTTCTTAATTTTTTTATCATGTTTGCGCATGACACTTCTCTTTATTGGAGAGTTACTTTCTGTGACTGTATGCTAGCTGAGGACATAGCTGGTAACATTCCCCTGGCTGCCACGCTCTATTAAGTCTTTAATTTTTCCAGAAAGATCTGAAAAGCTTAGTTCTTAACCTGGGTCTGAAGCTTTGGTCTAGTCAGCGTGCTCTCAGTCACTCTTCCCTATTTGTGCATCGTTGAAATTTTTGCCTTAGTTTCTAGTTCACATATTGTTGAGGTGATGATTATTGCGGCACTCTCCTGTTATGTCTGTATTGTTCACAGTCTAGTGACCCATGATTTTGTTGGATGAGGTTGTACCTCTTATTTGTTTTGTCATGTTTGCGGGCTCTGGTGAAGGTAATGAGATGGTGTGCTCTCTCTTCTTACCTATGTAATTGATTTGTTTGTTGTGCGCGAGTTTTGCTGCTTGAATCCCCCCAAAAAAATAAAAATAAAAAAGAATCCGGCAGGTGCTATTGAAAAACCGTATTATTGCATTAGATTTTCATTTACTAAATAATAGTCATACTCCACATTCTTCAGACCTGAGGGTGCTTTTTCTTACCAATAAAGTAATAGTTCATTGATAGGCAGGAAGTCCTGGTATACCACTGATATATACAAAGTAGAGAACCTGCAGCAATATATGGTTCTCTATAATAAGTATGCAATTCGCCTAGACATTCCACTTCTCCAATGTCTCCAGGTCTAGGCCGTAACTAGTTGAGAACTTCTTTTTGCATCTCTTATGCCATTATACTATTAGGGGTCATTTGGTTGGAAACAAGTTAGCCGAGATAAGTTATCCTGGGATAACTTACCCACCATGTATATGGGATAACTTATCCCACCACTATGATATAAATGGTGGGATAAGTTATCCCAAACATGGCAACCAAACAACATAATTTTTTTTATCCCATCACTGTTATTTTTAATCCCTCACACCAAACAAGCCCTTATAGTATAGATTGCTCATTATAGGAGAAGGAAGAAGATTGGTGTTCATCAATCAATTCAGAAATGCAGCAGCACAATTTATATGTCCATTTGTGAATCCTTCAACACATCTATTGAGTTGCCTTGATTTGATCTAAATTTTTTATCACTAACTACATACCCTCAGCCACATTTCAACAACAAAAACAATTGGAGTTTGGGACGTTACTGTGTACGCAGACCTTACCCCTACATTGTGGGGGTAGAGAGGCTGTTTTTGATAGATCTCTCAGCCATATATGATGTCCTAAATTTTTGAAGGCCTGGAGAAAACAGTTATTTGTCTCATGATACTTTCTTCGCCTCAGTAATTTCCTAGAGTGAAATTCCCAACGCTGCTTTACATTTAGCACATGCTAGAATAGAGACCCAGTGATTAGAGGTGACGTGCAAACCTAATACTTTATTCAGGATGCGGTGTTGAAGTATTCATCTTCATTAACTCGTTTGTTGGTGATCATGCTAAGTTTATACACAAGCAAGAACAGTATTTTAAGGGAGCACGATAACTTCTCTCGTGCAGAGAATCTAGATGCTTTTTGTGGACAACCTGGTAATCGTTTCTTTCCAGTTTTGAAACTTAGTTGGGTGTGTGACCATTTTCCACTTAGGTAGCAGACTTGGTTCACAAGGATTTGATCTCAGATGCTTTTCTACACTGTTGTTTTTCTGGATTTGTAAGCTTAATTACTCAAAATGTATTTTCTTTCTTAGCAACTTATTGAACCTCTTTATTTTGCAGTCGTTTATGGACTTGCAGTTTCCAAATGGTCAAATAACGTACGTATCTGGGGAGGGATTGTCCACCAGTGCCTTTTTACCTCTATGTGGAGGTTTGCTTCAAGCCCAGGGTCAATACCCGGGGGATCTCAAGTTCAGTTTCTCTTGCAAGGTGAGGTGATGTTTAATGTGAGGAAGTATTTGACATTCGATGATTTCTGTACCTGTTCCCACTTTATCTGGTGTTTTATTTGGGAACAATATTTTCACTTATTATATGCAGAATAAATGGGGAACATGCATTACACCGATGATGCATTGGCCCGACAAATCATTTAGTTTTGGGGTTACCCAGGCATTGGCTTGGAAGAGATCTGGCCTCATGTATAGGCCAACCATTCAAATAAGGTAATACTAGCTGCTTCATATTTATTTAACACTGAATTTTTCTGCTATCTGCTGTTTTATCGTGTTGCCATCAACATCTGATGGTGCAGTGGCATTAGCAAATATGGAGAGGTTTGCGCCACAATTGTGGAGTTTTTTGGTTAGAAGTTTTCTATATTTTCATGTGAGGCTGAAATCTTCAATTGTCATATCCTTTTCCTGGTTTTCTCTGTGATGTGGCAATTATGTTCGTTGCACTTGCATTCTACTTACATGTACAGTCACTTATAGCTTGATAAGTATCGTTCATCTCTTCCTTCTTTAATGTTGTAACAAGTTTATCAGGCGCCTTCTAATCATTTTCTTTTCTCATACACTATCAGTGTATGCCCGACAGTTGGTGGGAGCAGTCCTGGTTTGCAGGCAGACATCACACATTCTCTAAAGGAGGGATTAAATATCATCTGTGGCTGTGCACTTGCAACACACTCTTCTGCGTTTGCATCGTTAGCTGTAAGTCATTCCTGAACTTCTCCCTCCCTTTTTTTTCTTGGGAGTTCCACTTTGCCGGGCACTAACTCTTATTGTTTTTATTTGCCCCTCCGCCCATGTTCCTGCTTCTTTCTTTTTGTACTTTATTATGATATATACCTTTTTCTCGTGCAAATGCAGCTTGGGCGGTCAAAGTGGAATGGAAATGTTGGGAGCTCAGGGGTGGTTCTTAAGGTGGAAACCCCTCTTGGCAACACTGGCAGGCCTTCCTTCTCCATTCAGTTGAACAGCGGCATCGAGTTTTAATACACTTGAGAAATTTCCCCTGCCCAAAAACCACATAGTACTGCAATCATCTGTAAATAGCCTATGTATGACAAAGGACTGTCACATGTATAGTTCATCTATTGGTCTCTTTACTGGGGTTATTTTGCTTTAATGGCAGAAAGGTGGAAATTAGCTCTTTAATCACAAATATAAGCGTATTTTTGGGGCTGATCTTCCAATTTTTGTATCCATTTCCTCTCTTAGAAGTCTTGAGCTCGTCATACCGATGTTGTGCAGGAGGGAAGCTGTGGTAAATTATGTATCCCTTTTTTTCCAAATTGACTGGTTTTTGGACGACTCCTTTTCCAATTCCATCCCATCTTATTCTGGATATACCATCGGCTAAATAATATATGCTTTTCGAAAGAAGCTTGGCCGGCAGAGAGGAAGTGACCATATAAAACGTGTTTCAGTTTCAGTTACATTGAATGTTCAAACAAAAAAATAAAAAATGGTGTATCTTTATTATAAATGATGTATCTCCACTATAAACAACGGGAATGAATTAGTATTCATTTACAATGTTACAATGAATTGATATATTTATTGAAAACTAATACTAAAAGCTAGCTAAAATGGTGGAGAGTAGTCCATCTAAGAATCGTAGAGAGTCAGATTCAATGATGTTACAAGCTTAGAGAGTCAGATTCAATGTGGCTACAGGCTTTAATATGCCATTAAGAGGATCATCAATAATAGCATTGAGCTCTTCAGTTTCAATTGTCTCTTTTTGTTCAATTGGATCGTCTTCCCCTTTCTTTCTTTTCACTCGGCAAAGTACGTAATTTTCTTTGTTATAGTCCTGCAAAAAAAAATTGGAATTAATATACTATGCACCAAAAATGAACAAAAAAAAAAAAACTATATCTACTAGAAAACTTTATTTCAAGTAGAACAAACAAAATCTAAAAGGCCAATAAAAAAACTGATCCATACATAAGAGAAGCGACCTAGCTAAATTTATTCACAGGTCCAATTAAATTTGGATCACACACTATTCATAGACGGGTGACGCATTTCTCGAGATCAAACCCGAATTATCAACATATTAAAAACTAAAGACGCGGACAAAGAAATAGAAAATCTATACATACCAACATAGGGGTTCCGGATAAACTTGCTTGAGCCCCTATCTCCGGTATCGAATATCGAATGATTATACCAATTTTTTCTTTTTGAAATAAAAAACCTCAAGAATTATGAATTATGGTGAACTTACACGTACTCGTTTACGTAATTGTTTTTTAACTTCATCCGATATTGAATATTCTTTCATGAGCCATTGTCCATCGTGTTCTGACGCTTTCCATTGATACCTTAAACTTCTTTTGTATCCCAATATCGAACCTCGTTCACTAATTACAGCTTTGCCTTTGTCTTGTGATTTCCATGAACCACTTCCAACACTTCGAACATATCTCGTATTTTCTTTCTTTTTTTTCTTCAACTCCGTAAAAAAATACATTGTCTTCTCTTTTCTACCATCAAAAAATACCCATGGATCTTTTGAATAAAGATCTTCTTGTTCAATTGGAACTAATGTAGGCAACGGTTTATTTATTACGTAATGTAAAAGGTATTTCATCAATTCTCTATCTGTTGGATGGAATCGAAATCCCTCTGTATACACTGAATACGAGCTACTTTTTCGTTCGTCGTATGCCATGGTATGAGGTACGTATGAGCAAAATGTTTGGTATAACCGTATAAGTACGAGGTTTGTCTGTATATATATAGACTTTTTACGTAAGATAGAAGAATCTGGTATTTTGTATTGGATTAGGAATAGGAAAATATATTTAAACCCTTGTTTTGTTTAATTAGGTAAGTTAATATTGTGTTAGTATTATACTATAATTTTAGAGGAATAGGGAAATCGAATAAAGTAATTATATTTATTGTAGGAAAGCCCTTCTATTCAAAGCGGTGGAAAAAAAAACAAATTTGGGTAGAATTTTGTATGTTTTTCATTTTTTAAGTTCACGTTAAAATAAGAAAACATAATGCATAAACATGATCCTTAACTTAATGTCAGTTGATAATTATGACCTCCAACTTTGAATGTACACAAGTAGACACTTAAACTTGTATAAAATTGAACAAGTAGACACAAGTGTCCTACATGGCACAATACACGTAGGACACCATGTAGGACATAAAATTGCCATGTAGGGTGTCATGTAGGACGATGTATTCATTTGCTCAATTTTATACAAGTGTAAGTGTCTACTTGTGCACACCCAAAGTTAAAGGTTTAAGTTAAGGGTTATGTTTATGCATTATGTCAAATAGAAAAGAATTTGTTGTTCAATTTAACTAGGAATAATGTTTTGTTTCTAGTAGGTATTTTCCTAATTATAAATAAGAACGATAGTCAAAAATATTTATTTTAGGAAGGGACAAATTAGAAGTTTGTTTTTGGGTCGGCAATGGAGAAACTGAGAAGACCATTTTTGCGAAAAGAAATCTTACTAGTGAATTAAAGAGAAAAATATGAACGGACTATTGATATGAATTAATCTGGCTCTGATACTATTTGTCATGCTTCAAAAATAATGGACGTGATGTTACTCGTTCATTCGCAATTGATCAAAAGGGAAATTGAAGTGTTGGTCTTACAAAGACTTATCCAAAAAGTTTAGCATAAAAATATCTTTAAAACTGCCACCAAAGGTTTTCCAAAACGGGGAAAAATGGTGTAAAACCTCGAAATTGCAGGTCAAAACCCTCTCAAGTCTCGCTTCCGCGAAGTTAGATCGATCATCGCAAACGCTTAAGCGAACATAGAGTGAAATTCAAGTACATTGTGTAAAATGAATGGATATTCACGAGCTAACGAGCAATGTCAGTAGTCAATGCTTGAAATTAATTACCCCTTACACTGGAGCTGTTATCTCCTTGGAAAAGACAATGTGTACTATAGGTAATAGCGGAAGAAAACTCAAGTCCAAATTTTGCTTTCTATTTGAACCAAGAGAATATAAACTAATGCAAGAAAAACACTGTTTGGGGAAGCAAACAAATCAACAAGAGCAAGCAAAATAAATCAACATACGAGACATCAAATTTAACATGAAATACCTTTTCGGTGTGTGTGAACAGTAAAAACCACGTAGGAAGGGATCCAAAACCTTGGATTTTTATTTATCCACGTAGAAAGGGGAAAAGACCCACCCAAAACTCAAAACTATCTAGAATCCAGATATTCCATACTTGTGTCAAACTTGACCTTGATGGCCTGGCTACTCTACGTGCTTTTGAATTTTGATACTAAAGGTACTTTTTATGTCGATTAGTTTTAATAGTATTACTATAGTTTTTGGACAGAAAGACAATCAGTTGATTGCGTAAGAATAAAAGGGTGCAAGATTTCATAATTTAAATAGCATTTGAAACAAAAGAAGGAAGTCATTTTCTAGCTTATTAGACTGTATATTTCAGGATAACTTATAGTCTATCCAAAATGTTGTTGGGATTTTACTAATATTTTAAGTTAAGTCTATATATCTTGGGAATCTGGGAATCCGTGTTGGGGTAGGAATGGGAAAAGGTAAATATTATAATTGTAGAGGAAATAGGAAAATCGAATAAAGTAATTATTGTAGGAAAAGCCCTTCAATTAAAAGTGTAAAGAAAAAAACCAAATTTGTGTAGAATTTGGTATGTTATCATTTTTTTGTAAGTTGACGTCTAAATAGGAAAGAATTTGTAGTTAAAATTCTACTATGTATTTCCTATTATAAATAAGTCAATAAGTACAGTACTATTTATTTTAGTGACGAATTAAAAGTGTGTTTTTTTTTTCTTTTCTTTGGTCAAGCGGCGGGCGATTGAGAAGCTGTGAATCGGTGTGGAGATCGTCCGTTGTTGGGACTATCTCAGGAGCAATATGTACTTCGAACGATGGTGCGTGGATCCACTGGAAGCTGAATAATTGGAGCCTGACGCTGCTATGGGGTTTGAGCCCCTACTCTTGTTTGAGAACCATGTGGTTTACCCACCACACCACTACCTTGAGAAAAGTTTTCCAACACACTCAACATCCTGAAACAAGAGAGTTGCTACATACTCATTGATGGCATAAGTATTCATTTGTGATAGTCTTCATTGATGACACCAGGACTCTTGAGAAAAGTTTTCCAACACACTCAGCGTCCTGAAACAAGAGAGTTCCTACATACTCATTGATGTCACAAGTATTCATTTGTGATAGTCTTCATTGATGACACCAGGAATGAGGAGGACTATGATACACACTTGAGGATTGTGCGTCAGAGACTGAGAGGAGAGAAGTTGTATGGCATGTTCTCAAAGTGCGAATTTTGACTTTATTTTATAGCATTTCTTGGACACTCTGGTATCCAAAAAGGATATTCGAGTGGATCCAACCAAGATTGAGGCAGTTAGAGACTAGATGAGACCTACTTCAGTTACCGTTTTGTGGGGCTAGCAGGTCATTAGAGTTTCTCCACTATTGCATCCCTATTAACCAGATTGACTCGACAAAGTGTGAACTTTCAATACATTCATTAGACTTCCGAACAAGAGGTTTTGTTGGCTGCCGTTGTTGTGGTCTATTAGGTTGGGTGGAATGTTATATTCTGATGTTGAGGTAAGTGTGCAGATTTCAGTTCAAATCTTTTGAATATTAATGTCCTCACGTTCAAGCTGTGTGCATAGGTAGATTATCCAAGGGTCAAACTTGTACTTGTAAGCGAGGGAAAAATGGGGTGAATTCAAGAAAAACTTATCGAGCTAACTTTGTTCATGATTGTGCAAGTATTTTGTGCCTTTTTTTATGTGTAATCTATTTCCCTGTAATTGTTCCCTTCTTTTAAGTTACACAAAGAAAAGCAAAAAATACATACATATTAGTATGTGGACATGAATTTATCAAGACAATCAGGAGTGCAAGAGCTAGAATTGCCTATGGTAATTGCATTTCCTTCCTATTTTCGAGGATTTCAGTAATACTTTGCTTCTGTTATTGTTATGTTATATTGTTATTGTATTTGAAATTAGAACCTCCTAAAATGACTAATATACCTGAGTTTTGACTCCCAAATATCATGTTTTTGGAAGCAAATATATTTTCAAAGATAAAATCTGATCTAAATTAAAGGGGGAAACTTGAAGGTAATTTGTTAAGTCTTTAGCTATATTTTGTGAGAAATACCCAAGAAATAATAAAGTTTTAGTTGAAATATATTCTCCTTGCTACTATTTATTGAATCCAGAATGAATTTTGTTGTCAACTAAAAGTAAAGTTCACAAATCTTCCAAGTAAAAGAGAATGCAGAATGTTCATATGATATAGTACTAATTAAGAAGATGAAGATCATGTAGTATCTTGTAACAGACTTCAGAATTAATGGTACAGCGCCTACATCTATTAACAAACTTCATTATTAACGTTGCAATCCTCTAATGCAATTTTATTTCAAGTTCTGTGATATTTGGTATTTGAAGAGGTAAGTGTTATAGATATCAAACATTATGCACATAATAATGTATTTTGCCCATAATTAACTTGTATATTTTCTATCAACCTATTTGAGCAAAAGAATGATTTCGTCAAGTAACTGAAACCTTTGACTAACAACACATTGTGTAAAATGAATGAATACTCACGAGCTATATTGTTCGGATTTTTAAAAAATATAAATAGATACATGTCGGATTTTTACATCAAAAATAATCTTTGCTTAATTACCACTAATATAATTTTTAGAGGAAATTAAAACTCTTTGTAAATACCCCTAAATTTTATAATTATACCGGAGATATAATATTAGACGGCAACTAGCTAGAGCTCTCAAAGTCTATTCTTCTAATTTTTATGGAAGTTATTTCTCTCTTTTATATGAAAAAAGATTTCTATAAATAGTACAAACTTATCATCTTAAACTAAATTATATATATGTATATGTATATACCAAAATATCTTTTAATCTTGTGATTTTAAAGATATCACGTGGAAAGTCAAATTTAAAATATAATAAAAAAGAAAGAAATATTCTTTAATGTTTCAAAACAAACTAAAAAAGTAAGGCAAAATAAATTGCAAAAATATCATATAATTTTTTAAATAAAACTTATAATAATTCTATTATTTATTACTAAAAAAATGGGTTCCTCATATTTGGACCACAAAGTAAAGATTAGCGTCACAAAAAAGAACGTATGCTCACATTTTTGGATAATGTTATTGCATTCAATCATTATCCATAATATACAAACTCCTTATATAAGAACGTATACATAAGGAGATGCGACAACAATAATCATAATAAAATAAAGATTCTAAAAATACATTTCTTTGAACATATAAATTCTGAATTTTATCATCATATTTTATTCTTTTGGGACTTTTTTATTATTTAAAAAACAATTATAATCCTTCTCTCTGCTAAGTCCGATATAATATCAAAAAAAAATTCTTATCCAAATCCATAAATCATTTGGTAGAGTATGTTGAAAGACAGTTCAGTAAGGGATAATGTTTTTTTTATATATACTTGACGTAAGCTTGGATGTATTTGGTAATTTTTGATGTGTTAGGATTAGGAAAAATTAATTATTTTTAGACTTGTTTGGTTTAGGTATTTGTGTTTGTGTTATAATTTGAAGAGGACTAGGAGAATCCCAAAAAAGTAGTAATTAAAATCTTTTCAACCCCATCAAGTAAAATATACACCAAATTTGTGACACAATTTGGTGTGATTTTTTGTGCTTTTTGCAATTGAAATAAAAAAAAAATAACCACCCAATAGCACGATAAAATATAATACTCTCTATGTTTTAATTTCCTAGTTGCTTTATCGTAAAAAAGATCCTAAATTAATAATTACTTTAGGAATTCAAGCTTGAAGTTGGCTATTGTTAGTATTAAAGAAGAATGCACAATATTTAAGCAAAAATAGAGCAATATGTTATTGAAAAAAAAATAGATTAACTTAATAAAGTATACTTTATATTTATTATATTTTTAATAGATTTATAATAAACTAAAACGACAATTAAAATAGGACTAAGCAGTAATTGGTTGCATTGTCATATGTGATTCTCCGCTCAATTTTCATTGTCATTGTTTCGGGATAAGTTTTAGTTAATCCAAAATGTTTTGGGATTACTAATATTTTAATCTTAGTCTGTATATCCTTCATAAAATATAAGATTAAGATGGAATGTGTACGTACCAGACAAAACCATCTTATTCAACCGTAGGGATGGTAATGGGACTGTGTGGGGTGGGGGCAGGGGCCGAGCAGGTTGAGCTTAATCTACAAAAAAAAATTATTCTTCCGTGCCGCATAACAATTTTTTTAATTTTCAATCTGCCTCACTCCGCTCCGCATAGATCCATAAACCTGATCCGCATCAAATAGTTAATATTTTCTTAACCTACATTGGCTTTACCCTTTGGAATATTTTATGAGGTATAACCATGCATTTACGTATATTAAATACTTAGTAATTCTAGATCTAAATTAGTATGAATATAATCTACAAATAAAAAATTTGAATACATTAACGATGAGCGAGGATAACATATTTTTTCTATTTTTTTCTTGGACTGTGGTGTGTGGATCTTGTAGAGTAATAATTTTGGGGACAAAGTAGGAGCTTTTGACTTAAATAATGCATTATTTAAATCAGTTTAAATATTCGGCAGCTCAAACCTAAAATCATTGCTCATTAGAGTAGTAGATCTAGGATAGGCGGCCAATCTCTTGGAGAGAGTGATATGCACAGATTAGGTGAATAGGAATGCAACTCTGTAGTCGCTTGCTGGAAGGACTGGGACTAAATTGATAGAGCACAAGGTATCTGCACTTTAGTATATATATTTTAAATACTAATTGAAATTTCCTTAATAGTTTGTTGTCAACTTTTTTAGCAATTCTTATACACTTATTTTCAAAATTTACTGTTTTCTAAAAGAGTAATTGATTTTATTAATAATTAAAAGTTGTAGACAAAAGTTGTAGACAATTAAATTTGTTTTTACTTTCTACTTCTTAATTTGTTTAATTTATTTCAATTTGAAATTAATTACGTTTTAACATTGATTTTGTAAAATTGTCTTCAATTTTTTGAGGTGTCATCTTAGACATTTCAATATCAAATTAATTAGATTATCGAATAATTAAATGTAAAATGACATGTTTTAACGCTGAATATTTTCTAAAGCATAACAATCACTACTATAACATTGATTTAGACCTATTTTTGTGATTATACAAATAAAAAATAATACTTTATTTGACATATTCAATTAGGTGAAATCTTATTTCAATTTTTAAATACTTCGAGGATAATTTTAATATTTTGTGTAATAACTGACTTAGTTGAAAATGTTTTCAAAACTATAATCAATAACAAGTTATCTAAACATTTGTGGTGTAATGCAGTGTACATCAATTTATATATGTTTATTCATGTATTATAAAATATACAAAATGTTATACGTTTATCAATTAAAAAAAAATCATCAAATTATAATTAACTATCATTTTAAGAAGCTAGGAGTATAAAATATAAATAAAAAATTATTAAATAGGCATAAGATTTCATTGTAAAATTTTGACTTTAGCTCTTTCATTTTATTGAGTCGTCCCTTTTTTAATATAAACATTCGTTTGTGAACCTTATATACATAGTAGTGCTTTTTAAATATTCTTTGAATTTAACCAGGATAATGTTTTTCGTTTCTAGTAGGTATTTTCCTAATTATAAATAAGAATGATAGTCAATACTATTTATTTTAGGAAGGGACGAATTAGAAGTGTGTTTGTTTGTTTGGGTCAAGCGGTGATGGATAAATTGGCTCTGGTACAATTTGTCACGCTTCAAAAATGAACGTGATGTTACTTGTCCGCAATTGATCAAAGGGAAATTGAAGTTTTAGTCTTACAAAGACTTACCCAAAAAGTTAAGCATAAGAAGTCTCTTTAAAACCGCTACCAGAGTTTTTCAAAACAAGGAATTTGGTATGTTTTCATTTTTTGTAAGTTGAAGTCTAAATAGGAAAGAATTAGTAGTTGAGTTTAACAAGGAATAATGTTTTTCGTTTCTAGTATGCATTTCTTCTTATTATAAATAAGAACGAAGGGGCGAATTAGAAGTGTGTTTGTTTTCTTCTTTTCTGGGGTTTGAGCCCCTACTCTCATCTGGTGTATCCAACGCACCACCACCTTGAGAATAGTTTTCCAACACACTCACTCAACATCCTCAACAATGTATCCTGAAACAAGGGAGTTGCTACATACTCATTGATGACACAAGTATTCTTTTGTGATAGTCTTCATTGATGACACCAAAACCGAGAAAGATCATGATTGACACTTGAGGATTGTGTTTCAGAGTTTGAGGGAAGAGATCAAGTTGTATGTCAAGCTCTCGAAGTATGAGTTTTGGCTTTATTCTGTAGACACGTGTGTCCAAAGAGGGTATCCAACCAAGATTTACGAGGTCTACTTCAATTATCGAGATTTAGAGTTTACATCATAGTGATGGATAAGTTATCTCATATACATGGTGGGATAACTTATCCCATAACTAATCTTAGGATAACTAATTCTGGAATAACTTGTTTCCAACTAAACGACAAGTCACATGAACTAATTAAGATAACCGGGAATGCAAGAACGAGAAATTAGAATTGCCAATGGTAATTGCATTTCCTTCCTATTCTCGGCCATTTCAGTAATATAAGGAGATGCAACAACAATAATCCTAAAAAAATCAAGATTCTAAAAATACATTTTTTCAACATAAATTCTGATTTTTTTATCATATGATATTTTATTCTTTTGGCCACTTTTTATATTTTCAAAAACAATAATAATCCTTCTCTTTGCTAAAATCAGAGTCCGACAAAATATCAAAGAAAAATTATTAATCAAATCCATAACTCATTTGGTAGAGTATGCTGAAAGACAGTACGGAAGGGATAATGTTTTTTTTTTTTAGAATATTTGACGTAAGCTTGGATGTATTTGATAATTTTTTATGTGTTTGGATTAGGAAATATGAATTATTTTTAGACTTGTTTAGTTTAGGTAACTTAATTTTGTGTTTGTGTTATAATTTGAAGAGGACTAGGAGAATCCCAAAAATGTAATTAAAACCTTTTCAGCCCCATCAAGCAAAATATACACCAAATTTGTGACATAATTAATTTGGTTTGATTTTTTGCAATTGAAATGTTCCATTTTTCTAGTTGCTTTATCTTTAAAAAGAATATCCTAAAATAATTATTACTTTAGGAATTCAAGCTTGAAGTTGGCTATTGTTAGTATTAAAGAAGAATGCACAATATTTAAGCAAAAATAGAGCAATATGTTGTTGAAAAAAAATAGATTAACTTAACAAATTATACTGTATATTTATTATATTTTTACTAGATTTAAAATAATTAAAACGACAATTAAAATAAGACCTAAGCAGTAATTAATTACATTGGCATATGTGATTCTCAGCTCAATTTTCATTGTCATTGTTTCAGGATAACTTTTAGTTAATAAAAAATCTTGTTGGGATTACTAATATTTTAATTTTAGTCTATATATCCTTCATAAAATATAAGAACAAGATGGAATATGTGTACGTACCAAACAAAATCATCTTATTCGTTAGTCAATATTTTCTTAACCTACATTGGCTTTACCCATATTTGGAATATTTTATGAGGTATACGGTATACCCATGCATTTACATATATTAAATACTTAGTAATTCTAGATCTAAATTAATATGAATATAATCTACAAATAGAAAAATTGAATACATTAGCGATGAGCGAGGATAAGATATTTTTTCTTGGAGTGTGGTGTGTGGATATTGTAGAGTAATAATTTTGGGCACAAAGTATAGGAGCTTTTGACTTAAATAATGCATTATTTAAAGCAATTTGAATATTGGGCGGTTCAACCCTAAAGCCATTGCTCATTAGAGTAGTAGATCTAGGATATATAGGCGGTCAATCTTCTGGAGAGAGTGATATGCATAGACTAGGTGAGTAGGAATGCAACTCCGTAGTCGCTTGTTGGAAAGACTGGAGCTGGATTGATATAGCACAGGGTATCTGCACTTTAATATATATATTTTTAATACTAATTGAAACTTCCTTAATAGCTTGTTGTCAACCTTTTTAGCAATTCTTATACACATATTTTCAAAATTTAATATTTTCTAAAAGAGTAATTGATTTTATTAATAATTAAAAATTGTAGACAATTAAATGTGTTGTTACAATTTGTACTTCTTAATTTGTCTAATTTATTTCAATTTAAAATTAATCACGTTTTAACATTGGTTTAAAATTGTCTTCAATTCTTTGAGGTGTTATCTTAGACATTTCAAACTCAAATTAATTAGATTATCGAATAATTAAATGTAAAATGACATGTTTTAACGTTGAATATTTTCTAAAGCGTAACAATCACTACTATAATATTGATTTAGACCTATTTTTGTAATTACACAAATAAAAAATGATACTCTATTTGGAATATTCAATTAGGTGAATATCTTATTTCAATTTTTAAATACTTCTAGGATAATTTTGATAAATTTGTGTAATAACTGACGTAGCTGAAAATGTTTTCAAAATTATAATCAATAACAAGTTACCTAAACATTTGTGGTGTAATGCAGTGTACATCAATTTATATATGTCTATTCATGTATTATAAAATATACAAAAAATGTTATACGTCTATCAATTGAAAAAATTAATTAATTATCAAATTGTAATTAACTATCATTTTAAGAAGTTACGAGTATAAAATATAAATAAAAAATTATTAAATAAGCGTAAGATTTCATTTTAAAAACCTTAACTTGAGCTCATTCATTTTATACCTTTTTTGATATAAACATTTTTTTTGTCAAGTCAAAGCCACTTTCATAAATTCTTGTTGATTTTGTAAAAACAATTTAGTTGAAAATTAGTGCCCAACAAATGCTCTATTTCATGCAAAATTGGAAGTGATCATATCAAACATGTCTTAGTTTCAGTATGATATTGCATGAAAAAAGTGGTATTGTATATTCACAAAAGAAATTCAAAACGGGATTTGAATAAACTCTCGCGTGCTCTTTATCTCCATTGCTATCTGAATATCAAAAATAAAAATCTCAAAATTATGATCATTGTTTTTTTGTAATATCATAAGGCAATTATTTTTTACAAATTATTCACAAAGTGAATATTATTTCATGAGCCTTGCTCGTAATACCATAAAATTTGTTTCACTTATCAAGCTTGTCCGTGAAGATATTTTAATGAATTTTCTTTAGTTTTATTTATTTGTGGACATATGTTAACCTGAGATAAAATAAATATTTATTTGCTTTGTTAATCTTTTTTTTTAGTATAAATTTAGTTGAGTAATTTAATTAATCCCAACACCTTAAATTGAATGATTTTATTAATGTAAACAAATTACGACTTTCTTAAAAATTGACTAATCTTTTGAGATTATAAGATACAAATGCTTTGAAACAATATTATTTGTTTACTTACCGAAAAATAAAAAAACAAACTAAAAACCGACAAAACTTTTAGAGAAATGTTTCATACCAAACACATCCATAAAATATAACACTTCCATTTATTCATTCAAACTTGACAACAAGAAATACTACAAAGAGAGTCAACAATGATACTAAATGCATTCTTGTTTATTGTATCTTATACTAAGATCAATGTCCTACCATGAAATTTTGTTCTTTTGGACATTTTTTTTATTTCCAAGAACACTCATAATCCTTCTTCCAGGTAAAATCAAGGTTCGACAAAATATCAAAGAAAAACTCAGTTGACTCAGAAAGGCGAAAATTCCAATCCACACAAAAACAGTTCTTCTCCAAATCCATATGATTTTTTTAATTTGTGGCAACTCTGTTTCCACATGTAATGTTGCTGAATAAATTTCTGGTATACCAGCACCTTCTGGTTGATACTCTGCTCTTTTTTCAATAACAACTTTAAAACATGCTGTTGGCTCAAAACCTTCTGTGAAATCATTTATAACAAGTTTAAGATTTTGTACTTCTGATTGAAATCCAGTAACAAGTGGAATTGATTTGATTGCTGTTTCGACTAATCGAATTGGTTGTGATTTGAATTTCAACATGCTTGGATAGCTTGAAGTTGCTGTTACTTTGCCATTTGATGATAAACAGTCCACCCTTACCTTTAAATACAGAAGTTATTAGTACAATAAAGATCTAATTATGCAAAAATAAGGATTAGTTTCATGGATTTTTAGTAAACTTTAGGGGTTGTTTGATAGCTGGTTAGAGTTATCTAGATATTAGTTATGACATGTTTAATTATGGAGATATTAGTTTCTTCTATAATATCAAACAAGTATTTATTTAGTTATTGTACATTACGTACTCGTTATAATTGTGCAATCATGATTTCTTTTTGTCTCATTAAAGTTATTATAGGTTATCCATTGTAATATTAAAATCACAAAAACTTTATTCATCATTTCATTGTAATGGAGTTGTTAATATATATATAAATATCCTTTTTTTAAACCAAAAAAAAAAAGTTACTTAAATGTAGTTCTCTAGTCCAGTCATTATAGTAAGTAAAATCTAGTAATTCTATTGTTATGGTCACTACAATAAAAATACTTGTAGCGACAATAAATAAGTGACGCTAAAGTCTTTATCATCATTAGTTAATCATTATTGGATCTAATGTCGCTATAAGCTTTTGGACATTCGCAAAGAGATTAATTGATCGTATCCTAGTAGATGTATCAGTCCATAACCACGAATCCTAAAGGTTATGTGATTAAGAATCCTGCCTTTAGATCCACACACTGAATCAGGTACTCGTACTTGAGTCTAAACAACATGGGTAGGTACGATTCATTTTGAGACTTTTACTATTATAGTTGATACATTTCGGGACTTTACTATTAGTTGATAGATCAATGACCATACGTGAGATTAACTCGAAAATATCCCAAAATTAATTAACTTAAAAAAATACCTGGAAAATCCCAAGCTTCATGTTGTACTCAGATTCTGGCATTGTCAATGAAACAGTAAGCTGCAGCTTGTGATTATATGGTATGGGCCTGTCTTCAATTTTAAGCTTTGAAATCAATGGATTAGAAAGCCCATTAGATGCAAGAGGTGAAAAAGCAACTGGGCTTGTTTTTGTATAATCAAAATTCAAGGCCTTTGTAGTCTCAATTGGTTCTTCCAACAAACGTCTCATAGTAAGCCCACTTACTACAAAGCCCATAATCAAAAGCCCAACTAGCAGAAAACAAACATAAGCAGCCCAAAACAAAGCCCAACAAAACCTTACTGACAACTTTAACAAAGATTTTTGGGCCTTAATTTGGTTGAATACAAAAGACATCATTTTTAACCAAGATTTTGTACCAAGATTCATTAGTTGCTTTTTAAAATTGTTTTTGGCATAAGTTAGTGTGTT
>JAJOOR010044427.1:0-18206 GCA_036250505.1 Solanum acaule
AATTCATCATCTGTTTTTGAAAAAAAAGTTCCTAGACTAAGAGATAATGTGGAGGTTAACCTAAAACGATTAGATCGTAGTTTATTCCTGGTTAAATACTTAGGGATCGTGAAGATGGAGGGGGAGGTGGTGGTGGTGATATAGATTTTTTTAGTGGTGGCGTTGAAGAAAAGAATGGAGGCAGCAGCAAGTTTACATTTCTCTGCAACAACACTAGGTAATTAAATCTTCAACAAAAAAAAATAATCTCCCAGGCCTTCTATCACCCAAGTCAGATTCAAATCCCTCAATATTTTTTAAATCAAAACTTTCACAAAGAATTAGGGTTGTAATTGGGGAAGAAAGTATACAGAAGAAGGAGAAAAAATAATTAAAAAAATTAATTGGTGAAACACCTGTCAGGTGCGTGTGTTCCACCACAAGTCTCATGAGTGGTTATTGCGTTTTAAGGGCCTAGTTATTACATTTTTAAATAGTTCATGGGGGTGATAGGACACCCGTGAAGTTGGAGTGTGTAGTTGAGATTTCGGGTATAGATTGGAGGGGTATTAGACCATTTTCTCGATTCTATTTGAATGCAAATAAATTGTTCGAAATTCATTTGAAATCCCATATTCAAATCAAGTAGAAAATATATTTTTAACCTATTGAAATGACCGAATCACCAATCTGAGGTCATCTTGATCAACTATTGATTGTGCTCTATGTAAACTTAACTAGAAACTCAATCAATAATCCAAAGCACTCTCAAGCGCTTCAAGGTCTATGCAAAACATTCAACAAAAGAATAAGCATCTCTAAACATATCAAAAATGTCAGAACTTTAATATGAGTTCCTTAAATCTTGATGTTAACTTTAGTCAAACCGCTCCATTATTTTAACTTAACAAATTCTAAGAAAAAACTTATCCTCGATACTCACCCAAATTCCTTGAAATTGGGAGAGAGGTGAGCGAAGAGTCAGTGTATCTCGGATACATGCAAACACACTTGGATAGAGTGTATCGAATAAATTAAACCTTTTTTGACTTGCATGTATGTTAGATATATGTATTTGTTCTTCTGAAAAAATTGTAACTAGGGAAGCTGTTATTTCTGCATATAATTAGGCAATAATAATAGTGTGTTTTGGTGTTGTTTCCTCTAGAAAAATGCTAGCAACCCTCTTTTTAAAGTTTTAGGATCAAAGAACTTCTTTCTCTTCAATGCTATTATTTTAGCCATGGCATCAAAGAAGAAAGGTTCAACATATTTTTTAATATTAGATCTGTTTGAGCAAATAGAAAAAAAATAAAAAACTTTTTGGTTTTAGGATCTGATAAAAAAATGAGAAAACATATTTTCTCTTTTCTTCTTTCTCTTTCTTCACTGCCACACCATTAATGGATAAATTAAAAAAATTCTTCATTTTATTCTTGGTCTAGATCCATATAAAAACTTTTAGATCTTTTTGTCTACAAGAAACTTCTCAATCACATGATAATTTAAGGTTCAAGTTAAAATTATTTGAGTAATTAGAGGTGAAGAGATCATATCCATCTCACTATAACCCTTATTGATAAACTCATACTCATTAAGAGTAAATATTCTACATTAAAACTATAACTTGTTTATACAATGGCATAACAACAATAAAGAAATCCATAATGTGAGTTCTAAAAAAAAAACATAAGCTTGAACATTCGTGTTTACTATTTTATCGTATTGTACCCATAGAAATATAATACAATTATTCCATTATTAACGAATCGAACTAGGCCCGATTATAAAGATGTAACATCTATATGTGATTTCTCTAAAATCTAATAATTCAAATGTTGGAAAAATTTATATCCTGCCAAATTAACTTTTTTTCCATACATAATTACTGAATTACTATATCAAAGTTTTATTTATTGTACCAAAGTTTGATTTACCGAACCAAACTTTGAAAGTTATGTATTATGTATCTGCTCTTAATTACCGATTATGAAAATCAAATTTTGAAAATACCAAATCAAGCATTCACCCCTTCTCGACTCATTTATTAATTATATTAAAAAAGAGTAGAAAGAAGGGTAACATAAACCTACCCTCCAATTAATCATAATGTTGGTTACACTTGTCAAAGAACAAATCGGAAAAACCTTACAACTAAGCTATGAGGACTCTTCTAATTTACAGTAAATAAGGAAAACTTGTGAGAGCTTTTTGTTCTTATATCACTTAATGTTTGATATCTTAATCAAGGCCTAGAGAGCGGTAGATTAGTTTGAATTTAGTCTATGTAGGAACCATTTAAGGAGAAAATGCTCCTTAAAGATTTTTTAAAGCTTGAATGTGAAACCCTTAATTAATTAAAAGCGTATAGATCTTATCAATCTCCCAATTACTCTTATTGATTAAGATTGGTGTTCTTCATTAAAACAATAACAGGTTTGTACAAAGACATAGCTACCATAAACAAATACACAATGTGAGTTCTATAAAGAGAACACATAAACTTGAACATTATTAATTACTTACTATTTTTATCATATTATCAACCATAGAAAATTACTTACAGCTAACCTAGGGATACGACATAAGTACCCCCTAGAGTATGACTAAAATTCCTAAGACACACCTAAACTTAACCAAGGTCCTACAATGTCATGACCAGAGCCTACACCCTGGACGTGGCCGGCACTCCAGAACCATTACTGACCCTCAAGCGAAGCCACATCCTGGTTGACTACAATCAGAAGACTAACTCTAGCATACATAAGCATCAAATTGAAAGAAACGTTAAAAAGTAGTTTACTGAATCTCAAAACTTCGCTGAACATACTTATTATGAAACATAAGTTTGAAATAACATATATGAAAATAAAAGACTCTCTTAAACTATCTATCTATGAAGTCTCTACTTTACAATGATGAAAGTTGAGATAAGACCCACGACTCTTCAAGAGAACTACTATTAACACTCATAAAATTGGAGTCCTCTGGAAGCAAGGAGGTCTTACTCAAAAGCGGATGAAGTGATCTAAACAAACTCTTTTTGAGGATCATAAGAATTTGTATTTGCATCATTAAAAGATACAGGTTGAATGTCATCAGTAAATTGAATGTACCAATATGTAATATAGCTGAAAAACAAATAACTGAATGAAAGGACCGCAATAGATATAGAGATATACTTAATTGAACCGATACATGAACATGAAGTGAAAACCATTTAAGATTCACAGCAAAATATAAAATGAAAGCAACATGAAAATAATATACTATACTTGTGGGGAGTTTCTCTAACCGACAACTATTACCATGAGAATGAGAATGACACACTGTTTCACCTCACGTTGTCAAGGCCATCCTATACTTTGCTGGTGTATAGGATGATATCGTGACTATGCATCCATCTAATTGGCCTCCTCAGAAGCAGTGAAGAGTTGCATGAAGAGTCAATTCTATCCTATCCTACGCTGGCTACGTAGTTCTATGGGACTTCCGAATCATAAAAGAGTCTAACCCAATTTGGTGCTCGATACTGCTCCCAAAATAAGTGATAACTTTATGCTCAATGTTTAAAAATATAGACTTTTCCTAGGTTGAGATAATTGCTCAAACTATCCTGTTAAAAGGGGTAACTTCTCATGAAATATCTTTGAACTCATAACTCATTTAGAAATCAAACTTTCTCTTTTATCAATGTAAAACCTGATGTCCTAAGGAATAATTAGTCCCTTATACTCTTACTCAATTCATACTTGAAAACTCTTTCTAAAAAACATATCAAAATCATATTGTGATATGATCATTGATTACTCGGGAAGTCATACTGCATATATATTGATGGTATATCTAGATACCATACTGCTTAAACAATGATGGCATACTTGATTTAACGTTTCAAGCACACCTCAAACAATTCTAGGTGTCAACAATCATAAATAAGTATAAAACCCAACTAAATGAGTTGGGGTCGAATCCACAGGGAGCGATATGTGTTAGGAATTCAATTAAGAAATTTGAATGCGGTCTAATCAGCCAAAGGAATAAACATTATCGAAAAAAGACATATTAAATTCAAGGGGTAACACGAATGTCAAATGGGGATTTTTGATATGATTATCAACAACAAACAGTCACACATAATTTGAAATAACAATAGGGAGATAATTTCTCGGGATGTGATCGATTATAGGAAAATATATGGGTAATTGTAACTACTAGTAAATAGCTAAATATAAGTGAGTAGGCTAGACTATAAGGCAGATAGTTTTCTCTCGAACAACTACCCCGAATCAAGTGATTTCTTTCGAACATCAACAAGCATGACAATGAAGAATAGCCCACACCTTAATCCATTCACTCTCTTGAGTTAAATGTGTGGGATTGGGTTTAGGATTCACTCTCTCGAGCTAAACCGAGATCAACCCAATACCCATAAACCATTAATCAATAACCTTAGTTCTAAAACCTCTCTCTTAAGCAATCCAAGAACACAAATATAGAACTGCATTTGGAACTACAATTCTTAAATTAAACCACAATTAATGATTAAACTCACTTTTAAATAACATTTAAACTAGCAATTAGCAATGCCCATAAACTAATTAAACCCATAAAAAACTTAAGAGAAAACTTGTTCTAACCTAATTTCGTCTTCACAAATGTAAAAATATCCTAAACTAAATGATCTAAATATGATTTATAGTCACCGAAAATAATCTACGAAAGCTCCTTTGGTGAAGTAGGTCGGGCTCGCCGATCCACTCGACGATCCTCCCTTTGATCTCTTCCATCGCCTTTTGGCCCTAGCATTCATCATCCTCAAGGTCTATAACTTTGGGTGATCTATCTTGACTTTGCAGAACTACTCGATAATAGGACGAATCCTCCTTTTCGTTGCCGACTTGGTTCTTTCCTTCACGGCTTGGCACATTGGAACTTTAGGCAGTCACGTAGCCACACGAAAATTCGCCAAGTGAACTTGGCGATCATCAGGCTTGCCTCTCTTCATTCTTTCAGTTTGTTTTGTTCCTTTTTGCCTGTTAGTGTCCTTGCTTTGTTCCTCAATCTGTGTACCAGAAAATAAAGTATTTAACATCAATTTATGGCACAATTTGTTACTCAATCTATGTACCTAAATGAGTCCAAATCTCGGACTCATCAATACTCGACTGTCATACTAATCATGTTTTAAAAATTCTTTCTCAAAAATCATCTTTACTTTCTCAAAACTCAGTTTAAAAAGTCAAATGTTGGCTTTAAAAAGCTTCTCAAAATTTATAACTCAATTTAAATGGTTCTTGCTAAATTATGGACATGAACGACTCAAATTAGGGGTGTTAATAGAAATATGGGAACTCAGTACTCAGAACGCAAGAACTCAAAGACACTACTCATCTCAAGAGTACTCAATTCATAGGGTTCATGTTGAAATATAGATATGAACGAATCAACTAAAGAATATTAATGCATAACATATAGCAATTCAATAATTAGAAATAGAATTTCAAAAATAAACAGGAACTCGAGAACTCAAAATCAACTTATCTCAAGAATACTCAAATCTAGGGGTAGAATCCTAGATTTCTCTTTTACTTATTTGAAAGTAGATATAGGGCGTGGGGACGACTATTCCAACACTATGATAACCTTACATACCTGAAAAAAGAAGGTTCATAAAGAATCTTGAAAAAGAACTTGATTGAAACCTTGAAACCCTAGCTTGAAGGAGAACAATCAAAAGAACCTTTCTTGAGATTCTTGAATTAGTTTCTTGAAATCTCTATTGCCAAGAAATATTATTTCTCATTAGAGATTCATAAATGTATGGAGGAATTTAAGTTGGAAAGAATAGAATTCTTGGAGAACGACTTACCCTGGAAGAAAATCTTTAAAAGGATTCAAAGAATCTTGAATGGAGTTTTCTACTTTGATTTTTCCTTAGGGTTTTACCTTAGGGTTTGACAGAGAAGAGAATGATGGATTAAGAGATGAAAATATGATTTTTTGGGTCTTTAATTAGTCAAGAAATTCGTTTAGGGTTTTCTTAGAGGTAAAAATATAAAAACGACCCTTTTTAATGTTTTCCCATCGGCTAATTCATCACTACACTGTATCAGGTTACTAAAATGGTCCTAACCTTTTACTCAAACCTTGGATTGACGCAAAATTGGTGAAATTTTAAAGAAGATTCAAATATCTTTAATTTGATTGGTTATGGTCCATGTAACTTTATATTCTAAGAGAAATAGTCGTTTGAAATTGACCCAAGTATAGAATCTTACATCAAAACTTATCGGTAAGGAAATTTTCAATTCAACTTTGTTCTAGAAGTTTCTAGTGGTTATAATTGATATCCAAAACCATTCCCACACTAAAGAATTTACCTTTACACATATGGTAAATTTAAGAGTCACCCGATACTACCTTACATGTAAATGAAGAATAGTTCAGGTTTTAACTTTAAAAAATTTGGAGTGTTACAATATCCCCCCTTTGGATCATTCGTCCTCGTATGAGGTTAAACTGAGGATGGAAGGGAAAGGAGTTACTTTTACTATCTTTCTAACTCTTAAACTTTCCTACTAACATAGGTGGAAATAAATCATACAATGAGCTTGGAATTATCTATTGCTCATAAGTCAAGAACTATATGAGTTTGAGCAAGGTCACGCTTTATCAGAAGCTATTTGATATAAGGCAAGGATATCTGGGAACAACGTAAGAATAGGAACAATATGCATTTAGTGCTATCACTGGTAGCTTTGACGCTTAGAATACTTCTAAACTATGCTCTTTTTTTTTTATTACCACACCTCATTGGCTGCAACTCATAGCTCCCACAAGGGTATATGACTACTCTTACAAACTGAGTCTAACTGTATGCTCTTACAATATTCAAGCCTAACTTGAAATCATAAAGTACTTAACATAAGGTGATTATTTAAATCTAAATCACAAGATTTAGGTTCTATACCTCTATAGGAAATCTCATCCCACGAATGTTACTCCTTACCACTATATTCAACCAACTTCAAGTCTAAATCAAGAACCACCTAAGGCATCATGCATTCATCTACATGCTACAAACACCACAATCAAGTCTAGTACTGTAACTACTTCATAGACTCCTACTAACCAATCCTTATAAGAATTCCCATTCTCTCATCATTCCTACCAACTGCAATTTCATGCATTACTACTAGAAAACTGACTTATTACTCATCGTAAAACCTTATCTCATTCTTTGTCCACATTTATAACCTTAGATGGAATAAACACACCATCACTATCACAATAAGAAAATAGTAATTATATTCTCTATCATCACACAACTACTATCAACCATACCACTCTTAAAACTAAAAAGGATCACTGAGAAAACTTTAGGGCGAAAGATCACAAGCACGATTCATTCGAGAATTCTGATATAAGAATATGCATGACATCGCATTATGTTGCTTGCCATTGAGAGTAATTCATGGATCTATGGGACTGAACATACTGTGAGACATGATTGCTTATATAAATTGGCTCATAGCATGAGACTGGTATCCATAGCTTTATGGATTAAGATTGAGATCAATGAGCTAAAGTCTTTGCCCCTCATTATGAAAACTGAGCATATATGTGAATCTCTCTTAAGTGTATGGGCATAGGTTATGAACACAATTCTGATATAAGAAAGATCATCATGATGTAGAAATGACTGAACTTTGAGGAATATGCTATAGTATGAATGGATTCATGGACCTCTACAACTCTTTTGGAAGACATAACTATCTCATTCTCAACACTTGAATTGATTTCTCATATCATCTCTCCCTTAGGTCTAAAACTAACACTTCAAAAATAATGGATGTATTCCCTCTTCTCTAAACTAGTCTACATTTCCTTTAATGAACTCTCCATCAACAGGTACTCTTCTAGGACCTCTTTCTAAGATGCTTTTATTAACCCTTTTTCATTGACTTATAAGGCCATTTCATTTAACTCTTAAGGAGAAGAAAATAATGCTCACCTCAGCCTATTCCACATTGACAGCACAAATATACTATCTAGGAACACATGGAAAATCATTAACTTAATTGGAACCACATCTGATTTACATATAATCTCGGTACACCTCTTAATGCTCTTGTTACTCTTACGACTTTGCCACACTTCACTTCCCTTATCTAAAAGTTAGGATCTCTCACGTGTACCACTGATCTTCATTGCATCTAACATCTTAAATCCTTACCTACTCTATGTCAAGTCTACCAGATCAGATCTCAAGACTAACATCATCACCCTCATTTTGCCATTTTATTGATCACGACGCTCATCTCAAATTAAAACTTAATGTTTGTTACTAAACCCAAATATTAATATGATTGCTCGCTTATCATACCAACTTACAACTACTAGATAAAATTTTAGAAACACTCGTCCGCTAAAACCTCATGACAATTACTCAATCTTTATCTCTCAGTCTACATCCTTACATATTACTGCCATATTCCACTTCACAACCTAAGCATTATTTACTCATTCACTATACATCATTGCCTAAGTTCAATAACACTTTGAATATTATGTGCTCTCTGTCAAAAATCATAAGCCTAGCTTAGACCTATCACCTCATGAATAATCCTCCTTTTCTATCCAGCACCTACACTTGGTCGTTACCAACACAATGACACATCATCATAACCTCCTTTCTACTTAAATTATACTCTAACTCATCTTAACTAGTAATTCTTACTCTACCTCATATCATGCAATCTACACAAACTCATCACTTCTTAGTCTACCCATAAGGGAACACTCCGCATTAATAATCTACTGGGTGCATGACTATAATGACATAGCTTGCCTCATCACTAACACCTTTTCTTGGATTAGTGAACCTCTGCATGCATTTTTCTAATTAAAGGGAACCTTAAGTACTACTACTCATAATCGCGTAACTCATACTACCTTTTCGAGTGAAAATACTACCTAAGCTCTAAAACACACTTCCTTATAAGGATCTCAACTAAAATAAGGTTTACTGAGAGTAAATCTCATTTTTAGCTTGAACTCACGATTCATATGAATAGGAGTGCATTCTTTCGAAACTCAACACTTGAACTCACTCACGAGCTTCTCTCAAGCCCCTCTTCAGTCTCATGACATTCTCATGATTTTTGCTGAGAGTAACTCATCGATAAGGATCTTCTTTGCTTTTCAACTACCTTGATTATGAAGAGTAGTCGAATGGATATGAGAAATGCACGACATACAATAAACTCCTTATGACAATTCTACTGCACGATTTAGAGTATAAATGAAGGGAAACTTTTTCTAAATATTTGTAGTCTCTCATTTGTAGAAGTGGGGCCCTCACAACCATAAATAAGATTATATTTTACACGACTTCATACAAACCCTAGGACAATTGAACCCTGTGCTCTGATGCCATGTTTGTCATGACCCAAGCCTACACCCTCGACGTGACCGTCAATCCAAAATAATTACTCGCCCTCAAGAGAATCCTCATCCTTGCTGACTACAAGTGGAATACTAACTCTAGCATACACAAGCATTAAATTGAAAGAAACGTTGAAAAGCAGTTTACTGAGTCTCAAAACTTTGATGAATACATTGAGTATGAATCATAAGTTTTAAATAAAATATCTGAAATCGAAAGACTCTCTTCAAATGTGTATCTATGAAGACTCTACTGTACAAAGATGAGAGATGGGACAAGACCCGCGACTCTTCAAAAGAACTACTATTAACAACTCATAAAATTGAAGTCCTCCAGAAGCAAGGAGGTCCTACTCAAAAAAGGATGAAGAGATCTCAACAGACTCTTGCTGAGGATCCTAACAATCTGTATCTGCATCATGAAAAGATGCAAGTCGAATGAAATCAGTATATTGAATATGACAGTATGTTATATAGTTGAATAACAATTAACCGAATGAAAGGACTGCAATAGATATAGATATATACTCACCTGAATAAATACATGAACATGAAGTGAAAATCATTTAGCTTTACAATAAAATATACAATGAAAGCAACATGAAAATAATATACTTTACTTGTGGGGAGTTTCTTTAACCGACAACCATTACTATTAACCGGGCAATGATACACTGTTTTGCCTCACATTTCCAAGGCCATCCTATACTTTGACGGGGTATAGGATGAAATCGTGACTATGAATCCATGTAATTGGCCTTTTCAGAGGTAGAGAGGAGTCGCATGAAGAGTCAATGCTATTCTATCCTACGCTGGCTAGGTAGTTCTACGAGACTTCCGAATCATAAAAGGGTCTAACCCAATTCGGCACTTGAAACTACTCCCAAAATAAGTTATATAACTCTATGTCAATGTTTATAAACATAGACTTCCTCTTATTTGAGATAATTTCTCAAACTATCCTCTTAAAAGAGGTAACTGCTCTTGAAATATCTTTAAACTCATAACTCATTTAGAAATCAATGTTTCTCTTTTATCCATAAAAAAACTAATACCTTTGGGAGTACTTAGTTCCCTTATACTATTAGTCAATTCATACTTGAAAACTCTTTCTCAAATATATATTAAAATCATATTGTGATATGATCATTTATGACTCGGAAAGTCATATTGCATAAGCATTGATTGTATATCTACATACCATACTCCTTAAACATTGATGGCATACTCGACTGTTATACTAATCATGTTTTAAAAATTCTTTCTCAAAACTCATCTTTACTTTCTCAAAAACTCAGTTTAA
Organism: Solanum acaule; assembly: GCA_036250505.1. Taxonomy (NCBI): domain Eukaryota; kingdom Viridiplantae; phylum Streptophyta; class Magnoliopsida; order Solanales; family Solanaceae; genus Solanum; species Solanum acaule. The sequence goes on from JAJOOR010044427.1 coordinate 10,733, forward strand.
AAACTCAAATATTGGCTTTAAAAGGCTTCTCAAAATTTATAACTAAATTTGTAGGGTACATGCAGAACTATGGACATGAACGACTCAACTCAGGGGTCTTAATAGCAATATGGAAACTCAATACTCAAAACTCAACAAATCAAGGACACTGCTCATCTCAAGAATACTCAATTCATAGGGTTCATGTTGAAATATATACATGAATGAATCAACTCAAGAATATTAATGCATATAATACGAGAATTAAAAATTAGGAATATATAAACAGGAACTCGAGAACTCAAAATCAACTTATCTAGATAATATTCAAATCTAGCGGTAAAATCCTCGATGACTCATTTACTAATTTGAAAGTAGATGTAGGGCCTGAGGGCAAACTAGTCAATACTATGATAGCCTTACATACCTGAAAGTTCTTGAAGAATCTTGGAAAAGAACTTGATTAGAAGCTTTGAAACCCTAGCTCGAAGGAGAACAATCAAGAAAACCTTTCTAGAGATGGTCGAACTAGTTTCCTGAAATCTCTATGGCCAACAATTATGATTTTCATTAGTTCTTTATAATTATATGGAGGAGTTTAAGTTGGAAATAATGGAATTCTTGAAGAAAAACTTATTTGGAGCAGAATGATAAAAAGGATTTAAAGAATCTTGAATGGAGTCTTCTACTTTGATTTTCCTTAGGGTTTGAGAGAGAAGAGAATGATGGATTAAGAGATGAAAATCTGATTATTTTGGGTATTTAATTAGTCAAGAAATTCATTTAGGGTTTTCTTAGAGGTATAAAGACAAAAAAGACCCTTTTTAATGTTTTCCCGTCGGCTAATTCGTCACTACACTGTATCAGGTTACTAAAATGGTCATAACGTTTTACTAAAAACTCGGATTGACCAAAATTGGGTGGCATTGAAAAGAAGATTATAATACCTTTATTTTGATAGGTTATGGGAGACATAACTCTTTATATTCTAAGAGATATGGTTGTTTGAAGTTGACCCAAGTAGAATCTTACATAAAAACTTAATCGGTAAAGAAACTTTCAACACAATTTTGTGTTAGGAGTTTCTAGTGGCCATAATTGATATCCAAAATCAATATCACACTAAAAAAATTACCTTTACATATATGTTCAATCTGAGAATCACCCCACACAACCTTACATGTGAATGTAGAATAATTGGGATCTTAACTTTAAAATTTTAGTAGTGTTATATATTACCCCCCTAACTATTTTTTCGTATTTTTGTGCACCTTTTGTGCTGACGTGGTACCTTCAACCACACAAGTTGGTTGTGTCTTTACAAACTCGCCCTCCACATGTGTGATTAACGTTTCAAGGACACTTCATCAAATTCTATGTGTCAACGATCATAAATTGGTATAAACCCAACTAAATGAGTTGGGTCGATCCTATAGAGATGAGCTTTCTTTTGAATTCAACTATGAAATTATGACAGTGACATTTGCAGCTGAGCAAATAAAACGCTTAGAAATTTATGAACCAAACTCAACGACGTTGTCACTTATCCAAGTGAACAGTTGTCAGATTACTAAACCGCTTCAACAATCAACAAAACATAATCAAATATGGAAGCAACACTTAGGGGATTGACTAATCAACTACTAGATTCAACTCAATAGGTGCAAATCATTAACCAATCATGCTAAATTGTTATGGGTAGGATGGAATTTAGATAAGGCACTTTTCTTTCGAACAAATACCTTATTTCCACTGAGTTCTCTTGAACCTCAATGCATTCCATGAGAAGACTAGCCCACTATCTCATCAAATCTATTCTCTCGAGCTAGATACAAAGGATGGAGCTTGGATTTCACTTTCTCAAACTGAAACCATCAAGACCCACTAACTATGAATGCCAAGTTACTACCTTAGCTCTACACCTCTTTCTCAAGCAAGCATAAAACCTTGAAGTATATTGCGATAAACATACAATATAGAAGTTAAACCACAGTAATAACTCAGACCCACTTAAAATTAACACCGAAAATCAATAATTACTAGCACCTGTTAAATCAAACACACCAATTGGTTACATTGTCAAACCCCCAAGATTGAGGTTTTAGCCAATCATCGTAAAAAGATGAAATTTGATACCTGCTACAAAATCCATATCTGGGTATTTGAAAATCAAAAGTTTAGTATGATGAATCTCTCAGTTATTAAAATACCCAAATGAAAAATATTGCAAAAATTACTCAAATTCAACAACAACAATGTGTTTGCTCTCTTTTCTTTGTTCCTCCCAATTTCTGAATGCTTTCTCTCTCTTCCAAAAATAAATTTATACTAATCTGAGGTGTGGATTTTTGGGGCCAATCGGCTAGGAGAGTCGGGCTTCGCCGACCATTCGGCGACTCGCCAATTGTCCTTTTGTATCGCCTTCTTTCTTCACATTTTCCTTCTCCAACCACTGTAATTTAGGCGATCCAGATCGGGATCGCCGTTCCATCCTGCGATGCTCCCTTTAATCTTTTAACATACCAATCTTCATTTACGTGGATCTTCATCAGTACTTTCAGCGACATCGTTGTCCTTCGCCAATGCAGTCGGCGAGTCACCAAATGTAAATGCAGTTCACCGAAGTTCTTCCTATTTCAGGCTCAGTGTTCAGTAAATTTAGGCGATCCATGATTAATTTGGCGATCCATCGAGTTAGCTCAGTTATAATCAGGCTTGCAATTCTCTAGAGTTTGTTTGTTCCTTTTTTTGCCTGTAAGTGTCCTTGCTTTGTTTCTCAATCCATATACATGAAAATCAAGGATTTAACATGAGTTATTGGAACAAATTAAGCATTTGAGGACACTAAATCTATGTAAAAAAAGCCCTAAATGAGTCCAAATCTCGGACTCATCAACACCCTTAACTTAAATTTTTGGTTGTCCTTAAGTACACTCATGTTCAGCAGTTCAAAAAGTTTTGTCTTCCCAATTTTTGAATGCTTTGTCTCTCTTCCAAAAATCAATTTATACTAATCTGAGGTGTGGCTTTTTGGGGCCAATCGGCGAGGAGAGTCGGGCTTAGTCGACCATTCAGTGACTCACCGATCGTCCTTTTGTCTCGCCTTCTTTCTTCACATTTTCCTTTTCCAACCATTGTAATTTTATGCGATCTAGATCGGGATCGCCATTCCATCCTGCAATCCGCCCTTTAATAACTTAACTCGCCAAACTTCATTTACTTGGGTCTCCATCAGTACTTTTAGCGACATGGTTGTCCTTCGCCAATGCAGTCGGCGAGTCACCGAATGGAAATGCAGTTCACCAAAGTTCTTCCTATTTCAGGCTCAGTGTTCCGTAAATTTAGGAGATCCAGGATTAACTTCGTGATCCACTGAGTTATCTCGGTGATCATCAGGCTTGCAATTCTTAATTTCTTGATCTTGTTTGTTCCATTTTTTGCCTGTTTGTGTCCTTGCTTTGTTTCTCAATACTTATACCTGAAAATCAAGGATTTAACAGTAGTTATTGGAACAAATTAAGCATTTGAGGACACTAAATCTATGTAAACAAAGCCTTAAATGAGTCCAAATCTCGTACTCATCAACACCCATAACTTAAATTTTTTCTTGTCCTCAAGTAAACTCAAGTTCAACAGTTCAAAAAGGCTTGTCTTCCCAATTTCTGAATGCTTTCTCTCACTTCAAAAAAACAATTCATACTAATCTGAGGTGTGGCTTTTTTGGAACAATCGGCGACGAGAGTCGGGCTTCGCCGACCATTCGGTGACTCGCCGAACGTCCTTTTGTCTCGCCATATTTCTTCACATTTTCCTTCTTCAACCACTATAATTTTAGGCTATCTAGATCAGGATCGCCGTTCTATCCTCTGATGCGCCCGTTAATCTTTTAACCCGCCAATCTTCATTTACGTGGGTCTCCATCAGTACTTTCAGTGACATGGTTGTCCTTCGCTAATGCAGTCGGCGAGTCAACGAATGGAAATGTGGTTCACCAAAGTTCTTCCTATTTCAGGCTCAGTGTTCCATAAATTTAGGCGATCCTGGATTAACTTCGCGATCCACCGAGTTATCTTGGTGATCATCAGGCTTGCAATTCTTAATTTCTTGAGCTTGTTTGTTCCATTTTTTGCCTGTTAGTGTCCTTGCTTTGTTTCTCAATACTTATACCTGAAAATCAAGGATTTAACAGTAGTTATTAGAAAAAATTAAGCATTTGAGGACACTAAATCTATGTAAACAAAGCCTAAAATGAGTCCAAATCTCGTACTCATCAACACCCTTAACTTAAATTTTTGCTTGTCCTCAAGTAAACTCAAGTTCAACAGTTCAAAAAGGCTTGTCTTTCCAATTTCTGAATGCTTTCTCTCACTTCAAAAAATCAATTCATACTAATCCGAGGTGTGGCTTTTTTGGGACAATCGGCGACGAGAGTCGGGCTTCGCCGACCATTCGGTGACTCGCCGATCGTCCTTTTGTCTCGCCTTATTTCTTCACATTTTCCTTCTCCAACCACTGTAATTTTAGGCTATCTAGATCAGGATCGTCGTTCCATCCTGCGATGCGCCCTTTATTATTTTAACTCGCCAATCTTCATTTACGTGGTTCTCCATCAATATTTTCAGCGACGTGGTTGTTCTTCGCCAATGCAGTCGGTGAGTCACCGAATGGAAATGCAGTTCGCCGAAGTTTTTCCTATTTCAGCCTCAGTGTTCTGTAAATTTAGGCGATCCATCGAGTTATCTCGGTGATCTTCAAGCTTACACTTCTTAATTGCTTTAGCTTGTTTGTTCCTTTTTTTGCCTGTTAGTGTCATTGCTTTATTTCTCAATCCATCTACCTGAAAATCAAGGTTTTAACTTAACTTATTGGAACAAATTAAGCATTTGAGGACACTAAATCGATGTAAACAAAGCCCTAAATGACTCTAAATATCGGACTCATCAACACCCCTAAGTTAAATTTTTACTTGTCCTCAAGTAAACACAAGCTCAATAGTTCAAAAAGGCTTGTCTTCCCAATTTCAGAATGCTTTCTCTCTCTTCCAAAAATCAATTTCTACTAATCAGCGGTGTGGCTTTTTGGGGACAATCGGCGACGAAAGTCGTGCTTGGCCGACCATTCGGCGACTCACCGATCGTCCTTTTGTCTCGCCTTCTTTCTTCACATTTTCCTTCTCCAACCACTGTAATTTTAGGTGATCCAGATCGGGATCGCCGTTCCATCCTATGATGCGCCCTTTAATCTTTTAACTCGCCAATCTTCATTTACGTGGGTCTCCATCAGTACTTTCAGTGACATGGTTGTCTTTCGCCAATGCAGTCGGCGAGGTAACGAATGGAAATGCGGTTCAGAAAAGTTCTTCCTATTTCAGGCTCAGTGTTCCGTAAATTTAGGCGATCCAGGATTAACTTGGCGATCCACCAAGTTACCTCTGTGATCATCAGGCTTGCAATTCTTAATTTCTTGAGCTTGCTTGTTCCTTTTTTTGCCTGTTAGTATGCTTGCTTTGTTTGTCAATCCATATACCTGAAAATCAAGTATTTAATATGAGTTATTGGAACAAATTAAACATTTGAAGACACTAAATCTATGTAAACAAAGCCCTAAATGAGTCCAAATCTTAGACTCATCAACACCCCTAACTTAAACTTTTGCTTATCCTCAAGTAAACTGAAGTTCAGCATTTCAAAAAGGCTTGTCTTCCCAATTTCTGAATTCTTTCTCTCTCTTCTAAAAATCAATTTATAATAATCTGAGGTGTGGCTTTTTGGGAGCAATCGGCGACGAGAGTCGGGCTTCGCCGATTGTCCTTTTGTCTCGCCTTCTTTCTTCACATTTTCCTTCTCCAACCACTGTAATTTTAGGTGATCCAAATTGGGATCACCGTTCCATCCTACGATGCGCCCTATAATCTTTTAACTCGCCAATCTTTATTTACGTGGGTCTCCATCAGTACTTTCGGCGACATAGTTGTCCTTTGCCAATGTAGTCGGCGAGTCACCAAATGGAAATGCAGTTCACCGAAGTTCTTCCTATTTCAGGCTTAGTGTTCTATAAATTTAGGCGATCCTGGATTAACTTGGAGATCCACCGAGTAATCTCGGTGATCATCAAGCTTGCACTTCTTAATTTCTTCAGCTTGTTGTTCCTTTTTTTGCCTGTTAGTGTCCTTGCTTTGTTTCTGGATCCATCTACCTAAAAATGAAGGATTTAACATGATTTATTGGAACAAATTAAGCATTTGAGGACACTAAATCTATGTAAACAAAGACCTAAATGAGTCCAAATCTCGGATTCATCAACACCCCTGACTTAAATTTTTGCTTGTCCTCAAGTAAACTCAAGTTCAGCAGTTCAAAATGGATTGTCTTCCCAATTTCTGAATGGTTTCTCTCTCTTACAAAAATTTATTTATACTAATCTGAGGTGTGGTTTTTTTGGGCCAATCAGGGACGAGATTCGGGCTTCGCCGATAGTCCTTTTGTCTCGCCTTCTTTTTTCACAATTTTCTACTCCAACCACTGTAAGTTTAGGCGATCCAGATCGGGATCGCCATTCCATCCTGCGATGTGCCCTTTAATCTTTTGACTCGCAAATGTTTATTTACGTGGGTCTCCATCAGTACTTTAAGCGACATGGTTGTCCTTTGCCAATGCAGTCGGCGAGTCACCGAATGGAAATACGGTTCACCGAAGTTCTTCCTATTTCAGGATCAGTGTTCTGTAAATTTAGGCGATCCTAGATTAACTTGGAGATCCACCGAGTTATCTCGGTGATCATCAAGCTTGCACTTCTTAATTTCTTCAGCTTGTTTGTTCCTTTTTTTACCTGTTAGTGTCCTTGCATTGTTTCTCGATCCATCTACCTGAAAATGAAGGATTTAACATGATTTATTGGAAAAAATTAAGCATTTGATGACACTAAATCTATGTAAACAAAGCCCTAAATGAGTCCAAATCTCGGATTCATCAACACCCCTAACTGAAATTTTTGCTTGTCCTCAAGTAAACTCAAGTTCAGCAGTTCAAAAAGGCTTGTCTTCCCAATTTCTGAATGCTTTCTCTCTCTTCCAAAAATTTATTTATACTAATTTGAGGTGTGGGTTTTTTGTGCCAATCGGTGAAGAGAGTCGGGCTTCGCCGATCGTCCTTTTGTCTCGCCTTCTTTCTTCACAATTTCCTTCTCCAACCACTGTAAGTTTAGGCTATCCAGATCGGGATCGCCGTTCCATCCTGCGATGTGCCCTTTAATGTTTTAACTTGCCAATCTTCATTTACGTGGGTCTCCATCAGTACTTTCAGCGACATTGTTGGCCTTCTGTCACGACCCAAGCCTAGGGCCTAGACATGACATGGCGAATGAGGAACCCGAAGGAACCCCAAACAAGCCTCTCAAATTTGTCATCACACTTCATCGGTCGCGGAAGTACATTCAACATTAATTAACGGGAAATAGGGACTAAGGGCAAACCATTTCAAAATGACATCATAGAACA
>JAJOOR010044428.1:0-19764 GCA_036250505.1 Solanum acaule
CCGTTAATTAATGTTGAATGTACTTCCGCGACCGATGAAGTGTGATGACAAGTTTGAGAGGCTTGTTTGGGGTTCCTTCGGGTTCCTCATTCGCCATGTCACGTCTAGGCCCTAGGCTTGGGTCGTGACAATCTTACTCATGACCTCAAACTTGCAACAGTGGTGTTTGCAATTAAGATTTGGAGACATTATTTGTACGGTGTTCACGTAGATGTGTTCATAGACCATAAGAGCCTTTAGTATGTGTTCACCTAGAAAGAGTTGAATCTTCGCCATAGGAGATGACTTGAGTTCCTCAAGGATTATGATATGAATGTGCTTTATCATCCAAGTAAGGCCAGTGTAGTAGTAGATGCTCTTAGTAGACGATATATCGGTAGTGTAGCACATGTTCAGGATGAAAGAAAATAACTAGCAAAGGATGTTCACAGGATTTCTCGCTTGGTAGCTCGCCTTATGAGCATATTAGATGGTGGTGTAACAGTTCAGAATGGGTTAAAATCTTCATTGGTAGCGGAGGTTAAGGAAAAGCAAGAAACTGATCCGATATTTCTTCAACTAAAGAGTTCAGTTAATCAGTAGAGAGTTGAGGTTTTCTCTCAAAGGGGAGATGGTGTGCTCTACTATCAAGGTCGATTACGTGTTCCTAAGGTGGGTGAGTTGAGAGAGCAGATTCTTACAGATCCAAATGCCATTAAGATGTACCGTGATCTACGGGAAGTCTCTTGGTGGAAAGGGATGAAAAGGGATATAGCGGATTTGTGTCTAAGTTCCCAAATGCCAGCAATTGATGTGTCACGACCCGGGGTTACCCCGTAGACGTAACACGGCGTATTTAACCCCAATCCCTTAGCATAATCATACACATAAAGTGATAAGAATAATACGGAAAAATTTAAAACTTTTACAATAGAAGTCAAACTTCATTTTTCATAATAGAAATTAATAGGAATCTAGACTTTGTCTCATACACCATCTAAAACATAGGAATACTAAATTTGGAATTTAGCCTTTTACGTCAATATAAGTCTCAATATAAGAAGTACTATAAAGCAAGAAGAAATGAAAACATCTTGTCCTCGATCTTGAGGACTCACCAAGCTTAGGGAATAGTTGACCCAAGCTTCACTTGAAGAAAAATAGAATGAATCAACGGCCAAAAACTACACTCATAGTATGCATTTATCATGTTTGGAAACCAACATGCAATCTCAATGTAAAAGACAAGCTATAAACACACGTGTACTCATAACATAGTAACATCAATACCTTAGAAACCCCTATGGAACACTTGTGTAATGTATGGTTGGCATCCCATAATACCAACCATACTATGTACTCCCTTGAAGTTACCTTAATTAGTCATACATAACATCTTTAGACCTCCTCATAAACAATAGTCATTAATAAGGAACGAACGATGTACATTACTTGAATATAAAGAAGACCATTTATAACAACTATCCATTCAACATTCATATCTCATCATAACATAAAGGAACTATCCCATAACATCCTACTAATTCCATTTGTGCAATGTGGAAGTGAAGTCCCATACCCCCGCTCTTACTAAGTAAAACTCACCAGGGATTCATAGTATAGATCATGTCTTATTCATTATCTTATCATATAGCGAAGATAGCATTAACCGACATAGACCATGTGAGCTACATGGAATTCGGTGTTCTACCCCCACACCGACAAAAGGGTGTTCTAATCGCCTAAGAACTATCATAATAACTTTTAGGTGGATCCACTAGCTAAAGACCTATGTGGGCACATAGTTACGGGATAAGGAAATTGCTACTAGAAACTTGGACTACTATTGTAAAAGGTTTCCATCTCATGAGATATCCTATATTGGGAAGCCGGACTTGCTAAACGTAAAAGCTTCCTATCTCATTGTTCATATCCTCTCGGTGCTAAGCATAATTTCCTTTAAGAGTCGTATTAAGCCTTTACTTAGGTTCATGTTTATAAGAGAATGCACTAGGCACTTAAACCAACATACATCATAATAGCCCATAGATTCATTAGATGAGAACTAACAATCAACCTTTGAATCATCATAATCATGTGAGTAAACCTTTCACATTAACATCCATAGGGATTTCATGAGAACTAACATTTCAATAAACACACCAATATCATCATCATCTTAAAAAAGTCATACATGATTATGTGGAAAAAGGTAAGGTGAGAATTGACCTTTCAACAATACCTCAATTCACACATTCGTCATAGGATCATTACCTTTCAAGTGAATCATAAGTTCACATACAACTTTCATCAATCATAAACAACCCTTCACAAGTTACCCCTTTCAAGGGTCATTAACAAAGTCTCACAATCACACTTAGAAATTCTACTTTAAGCATGAATAAAACAAGATTCAATAACTAGATTAACATAGGCATAATTCATAGTAATCAAGTTGCATCAATACACCTATCACAATTCATGAAATTGGGGTCATGAGGAAGTACATGGGTTCATGGGGAATTTCACTATAAAAATCACCATTAAACGTCAAATCACCCATAATATAGGTCAAATAACATAATGAAATCATTTTTAAGAAGAACACATGACTATAATTAAAACCCTAGGTTTTGAACAATATCCCAAATTCGAAATTAGAGGTGAAGGGCTTCATGGAGAAAAGTGGTCCATGAATCAAGGTTCCCATACCTTGATTGAATCATTGCCCACGAATTGGAGTTGAGAAGATGGATTCTTGAGCCCTAACTTTCAAGTTCTTGGTGTTCTTCAATGGAAAAACCTTAGAGAGAAATATTAAGAGGAGATGGGTCTTCTTTTAATTCTTTTAAAAGTAACTAAATTCCAAAGTTTTCAAATCTAAAAAGGTTATTTAGCCACTAGGAAAGAAAAAAAAATAAGGACTAAACTTTGGAAAAGAATTAAGGACCCTTAAAGTTTGAACTTAAATTTTCCCCCCTTTCACGACTTTACTCGCCCAATGGACCTTCTTGGCTCGCCAAGGGCACTAGGCGACTCATCAAGTGAACCCTTGGCTTGACCAAATTTCAAGTAAGCTCCAAAAATGGGCAGCTCACTAGGCGGTCTAGAGGGTTAATGAGCGACTCGCCAAGCTGGTTGGCGAGCTACGGCTTAGTTCGCCCTTTGTTCCAGAACCTTGGCCAAAAGGGCAGCCCACAAGGCGAACCCAAGTGCACTTTAGCGCATTGCCAAAGTCACTTGGGCGATCAAGTAGTCCCATCACCAAATGGTCCATCTACGAACAAGGTTCCTTTCAGTATATCTTGCTAGCTTAGGACCTTACTTGAACCCTAGACTTCTTCCTTATTCATTTAGGTTCTAAAAACAGCCTAGACATCAAATTAAAGTTATTGTAACTCACACAATGAGGCTCTAGTTTAACCTACAAATTTTTGGGTCGTTACATTATTTCCCCCTTAGGAACATTCATCCTCGAATGACACTTTAAACATATTACGGGATTAACGACTCTAGAGTAGCAGTCCACCGTGCATGCAACATCATAAACAATGCACAAACCATCGGAGGAAACCTCAACTCCACATCATTAAGCTTAATACAATACAAAGCGGTAGGAACTACACCTACCAACTAAAGATGCATGAAACTCATGATCTTACATAGACATAGGAGGAACTACCTTCGCCAATTCATAGAGGCTTAACATAACAATATAGAGCCAACATGTCATCTCATCAACACATTATTAAGCATGTTCATCAATTTACCTCATAAAGTCAAGAATGCAATCGTCATACAAAAATGTAAACCAACATGAGGAACATATACATCATGAAAACTCAACACAAGCTAAACATGATTTCTCACAAGAACATGCACATCATAAGGAAATCCTAAGGAAAACTCATACAATACTCATGACTCCCAAAATACTACAAACTCTAGCGAAATTACTTACCTCAAGTTTGAAGAGGAGTAGAAGGAAATAGATCAGGATAACGGGACATCATATCAGCCTCGGCCTCCCATGTAGCACCCTCAACTAAGTGATTCCTCCATAGAACCTTAACGAAAGCTACATCTTTATTTCTTAATTTTTTAACTTGCCGGTCCAAAATCTCAACTGGAACTTCTTCATAGGAAAGGTTCTCATCAACTCCTAAACCCTCTAAAGGAAGGATAGATACTGGATCACCAATGCACTTCTTGATCATGGAGACACGAAACACCGGGTGAACCGGAACCAGCTCACTTGGTAAGTCAACTTCATATGCAACTTTACCAACACGTTGCAAGATTTGGTACGGGGCTACATACCGGGGACTAAGTTTCCCCTTCTTGCCAAACCCCATCACACCGTTCATAAGTGAGATTTTCAAGTAGACCCAATCACCAACCTCAAATTCAAGATCCCTTCTTCTATTTTTCACATAAAACTTTTGTCGACTTTGGGCCGTCTTCAACCTCTCTCTAATGAGTCAAACTTTTTCAATGGCATCATAGATTAGTTCGGGACCAATTAGAGCAAACTCAACTACCTCAAACCAACCCCCCAAAGATCTGCACCTTCTACAATAAAGTGCTTCAAACGGAGCCATGGCAATGCTTGAGTGGTAGCTATTGTTATAGGTAAATTCTATCAAAGAAAGTTTATCGTCCCAATTACCCTTGAAATCAATCACACACGCCCTCAACATATCCTCTAAGGTTTGAATGGTGCGTTCGGCTTGACCATCCGTTTGAGGATAAAAAGCGGTACTAAGTTTAACATTGGTACCAAGCCCTTTTTGGAATGCCTTCCAAAAGTGTGAAGTAAATTGAGTACCCCTATCCGAAATGATAGATAAGGGGACCCCATGCAAATTTACTATTTCATTGATGTACAACTTGGCATAATCTTCTGCTGAAATTGAAGTCTTAACCGGAATAAAGTGGACTGATTTAGTCATTCTATCAACAATGACCCAAATAGAATCATGTTGCCTTCGAGTACGAGGCAAACCCACCACAAAGTCAATATTTACATCTTCCCATTTCTAAGTAGGAATATCTATATATTGGGACAAACCTTCGGGTTTTTAGTGTTCGGCCTTGACTTGTTGACATTTCGAGCACTTAGCTACAAAACCCACTATATCCCTTTTCAAGTAATTCCACCAATAGACTTCCCGTAGATCACGGAACATCTAAGTGTCTCCCAGATGAATAGAATACCGCAAACCGTGAGCCTCTTCTAAAATTTTCTCCCTTAAGTCATCAACATCCGAAACACATAATCTACCTTGGTACCTAAGCACCCAATCTCCCCCTTGGGAGAAAGCCTCAACGGACTTGTTGAGAATCGATTCCTTTAATTCCATCAAAATAGGATCAAGGTGTTGCTTAGACTTCACATCAACTACAAACGATGATTCGGAACTATAATGAACCACAACTCCATCCTTTGTGGAATCCACTAGTTGAACACCTAATAGGGCCAAACTATTCACATCACGAACCAATTCATTCTTCTCATCTACAACATGAACCACACTATCCATGGAAAATCTACTAAGGGCATCCACAACTACATTAGCTTTGCCGAGTTGATAAAGGACACTCATGTCATGATCTTTCAAAAGCTCTAACCACTTTCTTTGTCAGAGATTCAAGTCTTTTTGGCTAAAAACATAATGAAGACTCTTGTGGTCGGTAAAAACGTCCACATGTACCCCATATAAATAATGTCTCCATATTTTCAAAGGAATCACCACCGCCGCTAGTTCAAGGTCATGGGTCTGGTAATTCTTCTCGTGGACCTTGAGTTGCCTTGAAGCATAAGCGATCACTTTACCATGTTGCATAAGGACATATCCCAAACCCACTCGTGAAGCATCACAATATACCACAAACCCATCGGTACCCTCCGGTAAGGTCAACACCGGAGCGGAGGTAAGCCTATCTTTGAATTCTTGGATACTTTTTTCAAAAGTTTTCAACCACACAAATTTATCTTTCTTGTGAGTTAAGGTCGTCAATAGAGAAGCGATAGAGGAAAAACCCTCAAAAAATCTCCGATAATAACCGGCCAAACCCAAAAGGCTTTGAATATTGGTAGGAGATAAAGGTCTAGGCCAGATTTTGACCGCATCCGTCTTCTTAGGATCAACCTCAATACCCTTGTCCGACACAATATGGCCAACAAAAGCAACCGACCTTAGCCAAAACTCACACTTACTAAACTTAGCATATTATTGGTGGTCTTTAAGGACTTGCAATACTATCCTCAAATGCTTCATATGATCACCCTCACTCCTTGAATAGATCAAAATATCGTCAATGAAGACGATGACAAACGAATCAAGATACAACCTAAAAACGCTGTTCATTAGATCCATGAACGCTGTCGGGGCATTTGTTAGACCAAAGGACATGACTAGGAATTTGTAGTGACCATATCTTGTACGGAAGGCCATCTTAGAAATGTCAACCTCTCTCACCCTAAGTTGGTAACAGCCCGACCATAGGTCAATCTTCGAAAAATAACTCACCCCTTGGAGTTGGTCAAACAAATCGTCAATTCTAGGAGAGGGTACTTATTCTTTATAGTGACCTTGTTCAATTGGCGGTAATCAATACACATCCTAAGGGACCCATCTTTCTTTTTCATAAATAATACCGGAGCACCCCGTGGAGATATGCTTGGTTGAATAAAACCCTTATCTAGCAAATCTTTGAGTTGTGCCTTCAATTCTTTTAATTCGGCCGGAGCCATCCGGTAAGGGGGAGTGAATGAGGGTTGTGTATCCGGCATAAGATCAATGCCGAAGTCTATTTCCCGTTCGATAGGAATATCGGGCAAGTCATCGGGGAAGACTTCTAGATACTCCCTCACTACATGGACCGACAACAAAGAAGGAGTCTCAGACTCAAGGTCCACAACCCTAACAATGTGATACATGCATCCCTTTGAGATCATTTGACAAGCTTTTAGACATGAAATGAAATGACCTCTAGGAATAGTGTTTCCCCCCTTCCATTCTAACGTAGGCTCATTAGGAAGTTGAAACTTGACAACCCGAATTCTACAATCAATGGAAGCAAAAGAAGCATGTAACTAATCCATCACCATTATGACATCAAAGTCCAACATATCTAATTCTATCAAATTAGCCAATGTGACTTTATGAGACAATGAAACGGGGCAACCCCTATAAACTCTTTTAGCTACAACGGAGTCACCCCCTCGGGTAGAAACCGAAAAGGGTTCTTCTAAGTCATCGGGGAGTACATCAAATTTCATCGCCACAAATGGAGTAACAAAACATAAAGTGGCACCAGTGTATAATAATGCATAAACATCAATTGAAAATATTCATAACATACTGGTAACAACATCCAGGGAACCTTCTTGATGACTTTGAGATTGGATAGCAAAGAAGTTGTTCTTCTTGGGAGCATCGGAATTAGAACCACTTTGAGGGACTTGATTGCCCTCTATCCCTTGAACCTTTAGCATAGGACAGTCTCTCTTCATATGACCAATCTTCCCACAACTAAAACAACCATCTGTGTCAACTAAGCACTAGCCTTCATGCTTCTTGCCACACTTGGCACAACTAGGTCTTTCAAAGTAACAGCCACCACCATTGCCTCCGTGAAGCTAAGGGTGAGACACCCTATCTTTGTTGGGCGTTGGAGCATTGGAGGAGCCTTGCTTGGGAAACCTTTTTTTGAACCTTGGTTTGTCTTGAACCTCAAACTTACTCTTGGATGAATTCCCATCCTCGGCCCTCAGCCTCTTCACATCTCTATTCATATTCTTGAGTTTTGCCTCCTCAATTTGTTAAGCATATACCATGAGCCTTGAGATAGTCATGTCATGAAGGAGCATTGCCGTACGACATTCTTCTTCAACCAAACCGAACACCCTCATCACAAACTTATTCATCCTAGCCCTTGAATTGGCCACCAAAGTTTGAGCATGCTTGGATAGTTGAGTGAACTTGAGAGAGTACTCATTCACATTCATTCCTCCTTGACGAAGGTTCATGAATTTCACCAACTTTTTTTCCCTCAATTCTAGGGGGAAAAACCTATCAAGGAAGGCCATCTTGAATGATCCCCAATCAACCGAGCTTTCTATTAGGGGTCTCTCATCCCTCCATTACTCAAAGCATACTTGAGCTATGTCTTTCAATTGGTAGGCGGCTAGTTCCGCCTTTTCTTGAGAAGATACTCATGGCATCCACCACATTAAACACTTTATCTATAAAGTCTTGTGGGTCTTCATCCACTTTAGAGACATAGAAGGTAGCAGGATTCATCCTTGTGAAATCCCTAATTCTTGAAGAGGGTGTATTTTCATTGGGGTTTACCCGACCATTAGTATCCCTACTGGCTTGAGTCATCATAGCTTCGGCTTGGGTCGTCATGGCTTTGGTTATCATTTGCATAGAGGCCTTAAATTCGGCTTGAGTCACATTGGCCGGAACAACCGAAGCTTGCTCATCTAGAGGAAATTGAGGCCCTTGAGGACCTTGGGGAGGAACTCCCTCATCATTAGCAACCTTCTCTTCTACTCTTCTTGCGGTCGTTCTTCTTGTATTCATATTCCTATATGCACAATAAAAGGGTTAGGAGAAGGACTTCAAAGAGTTAAAACTCTAAGGCACGACTAAGGAGTAATCAAATAAGTGAAAAGTTCCTATAAATCTTATAGCCTCCCATTCATAAGTGTGGTGCGCTTCACATTCATGAACAAGACTCTACTAGACGTGGTTTATGAGACATCAACCTAAAATTATCCCAAAACTTTATGATCTGATACCAAGTTTGTCATGACCCGGGGTTACCCCCTAGACGGAACACAGCATAATTGACTCTGAAAGGGTCGCATACAAGCCCTTAGCATAATTATACACATAAAGTCAAAAGAATAATGCAGAAAAATTTAAAACATTTACAATAGAAGTCAAACTTCATTTTTCAATAGAGAGTAGTAAGAATCTAGACTTTGTCTCATATACCATCTAAAACATAGGAACATAGAATTTGGGACTTTAGCCCTTTACGTCAATAGAAGTCTCAATATAAGAAGTACTGTAAAGCTAGAAGAAATGGAAACATCTTGTCCTCGATCTTGAAGCTTCACCAAGCTTAGGGAATAGTCGACCCAAGCTTCACTTGAAGAAAAGTAGAATGAATCAATGGTCGGAACCTACACTCATAGAATGTAGAGAAAAGAAGGGGTTAGCACAAATATGTACTACGTATGGAAACATGCATAAAATCCTTGAAATATGTTAAAAAGGACATTTTGGTTACACGTATGCATTTATCAAGTTTGGAAACCAATATGCAATCTCAATGTAAAAGACAAGTTGTAAACACACGTGTACTCAAAACATAGTAACATCAATACTTTAGCAACCCCTAAGGAACACTTGTGCAATGTATGGTTGGCATCCCATAATACCAACCATACTAAGTACTCCCTTGAAGTTACCTTAGTCATACATAACATCTTTATACCTCCTCATAAACAATAGTCATCAATAAGGAAAGAGCCATGTACATTACTTGAATATAAGGAAAACCATTTATAACAACTATCCATACAACATACATGCATACATTCATATCTCATCATAACATAAAGGAACTATCCCATAACATCCTACTAAGTCCATCTATACAATGTGGAAGCGAAGTCCAATACCCCCACTCCTACTAAGTAAAACTCACCAAGAAGTCATAGTATAGTTCATGTCTTATTCATTATCTTAAAATAAAGGGAAGATATCATTAACCGACATAGACCATGTGAGCTACATGTAATCCAGTGTTCTACCACCACACGGAAAATAGGGTGTTCTACTTGCCTAAGGTAGAACTATTGCAATAGCTTTTAGATGGATCGACTATCTAAAGACCTATGTGGGAACATAGTTATCGGATAAGGAGATTGCTACTAGAAACCCTGACTACTAACGTAAAAGGTTTCCATCTCATGAGATATCCTTTATTAGAATGCCGGACTTGCCAAATGTAAAAGCTTCCTATCTCAATGTTCATATCCTCTCGGTGCTAAGCATAATTCCCTTTAAGAGTCATATTAGGCCTTTACTTAGGTTCATGTATAAGAGAATGCACTAGGCACTCAAACCAACTTACATCATAATAGCTAATAGATTCATTAGATGAGAACTAACTTTCAACCTTTGAATCATCATAATCATGTGAGTAAACCTTTCACATTAACAACCATAGGGTTTTCATGAGAACTATATTTTGAATCAACACACCAATATCATCATCATCTTAGACAAGTCAAACATGAACATGTGGAAAAGGGTAAGGGGAGAATTGACCTTTGAATAATACCTCAATTCACACATTCGTCATAGGATCATTACCTTTCAAGTGAATCATAAGTTCACATACAACTTTCATCAATCATAAACAACCATTCACAATTTACCCCCTTCAAGGGTCCTCAACCAAGTCTCACAATAACACTTAGAAATTATACTTTAAGGATGAATAAAACAAGATTCAATAACTAGATTAACATAGGGACAATTCATAGAAATCATGTTGCATCAATACACCCATCACAATTCATGAAATTGAGGTCATGGGGGAGTATATGGGTTCATGGAGAATTTCACTATAAAAATCACCATTAAACATCAAATCATCCATAATATAAGTCAAATAACATAATGAAATCAATTTTAAGAAAAACCCATGGCTAGAATGAAAACCCTAGTTTTTGAACAATATCCCAAATTCGATATTACTGTTGAAGGGCTTCATGGAGAAAAGTGTTCCATGAATCAAGGTTCCCATTTCTTAATTGAATCCTTACCCATGAATTGGAGTTGAGAAGGTGGATTCTTGAGCCCTAACCTGAAATTTCTTGGTGTTATTCAATGGAGAAACCTTAGAGAGAGAAATATAGAGAGGAGATGGGTCTTCTTTTAATTCTTTTAGCAGTAACTAAATTCCAGGTTTTCAAGTCTAAAAAGGCTATTTAGTCACTAGGAAAGGAATAAAATAATAAGGACTAAAGTTTGGAAAATAATTAATGACCCTTAAAATTTGAACTGCAATTTTCCCCCTTTCACGACTTTACTTGCCTGATGGATCCTCTTGTCTCGCCAAGAGCACTAGGCAACTCGCCAAGAGAACCCTTGGCTCGCCCAAATTTTGAGTATGCTCCAAAAATGGGCAGCTCACTCGGTGGTCTAGTGGGTCAATGGGCGACTCGCCAAGCTGGTTGGAGAGCTAAGGCTTAGTTAACCCTTTGTCCCAGAACCTTAGCCAAAAGGACAGCCCACAAGGCGACCCCAAGTGCACTTTGGCGCATCGCCAAAGTCACTTGGGCGATCAAGTAGTCCCATCGCCAAATGGTCTATCTATGAACAAGGTTCCTTTCACTATATCTTGCTAGCTTAGGCCCTTACTTGAACCCTAGGCTTCTTCCTTATTCATTTAAGTTCTAAAAATAGCTTAGACATCAAATTAAAACTACTCTAACTCACACAATGAGGCTCTAGTTTAACCTACGATTTTCTAGGTCGTTACATGAAAGTAGAACATCAAAAACTGGATGTTATGACTCAAGAGATTAACATTCCTACTTGGAAGTGGAAAGTGATCAACATGGACTTAATTATCAATTTACCTTGTACTCGTACACAACATGACTCCATTTGGGTGATAGTTGATAGATTTACTAAGTCTGCACACTTTTTGGCTGTCAAGACTATAGATTCTATGGAGGACTACGCCAAGCTTTACATTAATGAGATAGTTAGGTTGAATGGGATTCCTTGATCTATTATCTCAGATAGAGGTCCTCAGTTTACCTCTCATTTCTGGAAGTCATTTCTGAAAGGTCTTGGTACTCAAGTTAATCTTAGCACAACATTTCATCTATAGATGGATGGTCAGGCAGAGCGTACCATTCAGACCTTAGAGGAATTGTTGAGAGCTTGTGTGATCGATTTCAAGGGTAGTTGGGATGATAACCTTCCTCTTATAGAGTTTGCCTACAATAATAGTTACCATTCCAGCATTCAAATGGCCCCTTATGAGGCATTGTATGGGCTTAGATGTATATCTCCAGTCGATTGGTTTGAACTAGGTGAAGTAGCCTTGATAGGACAAGATTCGGTTCATGATGCCATGGAAATAGTTTAGCTTATTAGAGATAGACTTAAGACAGCCCAAATTCACCAGAAGTCCTATATTGATGTAAAGAGAAAGGACTTGGAGTTCCAAGTTGATGATAGGGTTTTCCTGCAAGTTTCACCTATGAAGGGGGTGATGAGATTTGGTAAGAAAGGGAAGCTCATTCTTAGATATGTAGGCCCTTACAATATCTTGGAAAGAGTTGGCAAAGTGTCTTATAAGTTAGAGTAGCTAGCATAACTAGCACCAGTGCATCCAGTCTTTCACATTCCATTGTCGAAGAAGTGTGTAGGTGACCCAACATCTATTATACCATTAGAAAGTATGGCTGTGAAGGATAGTCTCACTTATGAAGAGGTACTAGTTAAGATCCTTGATCGTCAGGTTCGAAGGTTGAGAAATAATGAAGTCGCTTCAGTTAAGGTTTTGTGGAGTAGAAACAAACGAAACTAAGCACTTTTCTTCTTTCTCATTCGGAAGGCTCAGTCCCACACCCTGACTTCAATGATGGGAACAACCTCCGCACTCCGGCTCGCCACTGAACAACAGTTCTTTGCCTTACTATATTTAGAATAGTGGTCGATCCTTGGATAGTTACATTCATGTAATGTTATGTTCACGCGGTAATATTTTATCATTCCAAGAGTACCACTCTGTACGTAGTCTATGTCTGGGGAGCATACTTGACTGGAGATAGAAACAGGTGGTAGAGGGGTCCCCCACTTCGATTCCCTCCCCATTAGCATGAAGGCCCAGTATCCTCATCTCTTTCCTTCTAATTCCATTCCAACTTGAGGTAATAGTTCCTCTCCGGTTTTTTCAGTCATTAATGCATAGCTTCAGTCTTAGTGTCATCTTCCTTCAATTTGTACTATCATTTTCAGCATATTTTCATGTTCTTGGAACTTAGTTCAATCAGTTTCTAGTACTTAGTGGTGGGGTTTGCAGCTCTTTCCCTCCCTATCCAACTAGTTTGGACTTTATTCAAGGATAAATGTTCCCAAAGGGGAGATATTGTAACACCTCGGAAACCAAACTTGGAAAATGCAGCAGAACTAGTGAACCACGATAGGGTTCACGGACTGTGAGAGGGACAACAGTTCTTTGACCTGCCCGTGGTCTCAGCAACTTTAAGCAGAGGTCGACCACGGAGCCCTTCATAGGCCGTGGACCACCTCACGGGCCATACTGGCACTCGTGGAAGCCAGACAGAGTCCCCCAGGCCCAGACGTAGGACGACATGCCCCTTAAAGGGTCGTGGTCCCAACGATGGACTGTGGTGGCACCTGTGGAAGCCCTTCCCAACAACAGTCAAGGAAAAATGTCTAAGGGTCGACCCACGGCCGAACCCACAAACCGTAGGTCAGACCACGGGCCGTGGTCCTTGTACAAGGATCAGACCCCTTGATAGCCTTTCTCTGAAGCCTAACGATGGTTGACCAGGACATACCGTGGGTCAATCCATCAGTTGGCCAAGACTCAAATTTGATAAAGAACAACCACATTCAAGTGCATACAAGAGGTGGCAAAAAAAATTCTGAAGGGTCAAAATCATTTGCAATTTAAAGCGAAAGGAGCCACAAGCTCAAACCTTCCACGAAAGCAGTGTCAACACAATTTAAACACAATGACCCAAATATATAAATAAAACAAATATGCACAAAGGTGGGCCTCACTCCTCCACAAACAAAAATCATTTGTCCTCAAATGCAAATGAATTAAAATATCCAAAAAGTGAGCAAAAGTAAGACAAAGAGGGAGGTAAAGAAAGGATCATGTATTTGCAGAATCTCCATCTCTCTGGGCCTCAGAGCTCGCTGCAACAGTCTATACTTGGGCATCAGTACCCAGAATAGTGCTCGAGATCTGGGAATCAATCCCCGAAGTCACCTCAGAGGGAATAGTGGTGCCAGATCTAATAGGAGTTGATGTAGACGTCTCAGTCAGCGATGTATGGATCACCGATTGCACAACCGTCTCTATAAGATTTGGCAAATCTCTAAATATGCTCTCCTCTAAGTGCTCAATAATCTCCTCATCAGTCTCAACATCCGACTCCTCATCTACTGTGCCATCCCTCTGTACTTCTCTGGTGGTAGCCGGGGGAATGTCTGATGTCTCTAGGCAACTTTATCATCATCAGCCTCTATTAATGAATTGACGTCGGTAGACTTTATATAGTCCACTTACTTCCTCAATTCTGCTACCTCGGCTTTCAAAGTCGTCACCTCCGAAGCCTTCCCCTATTTATTCTGAAAAGTTATGACTCTCATAGTCAACTCATCAACAGAAGTCTGGAGGGGGGTGAGTGCAGTAAGTATGGCTCTATCGATCATCCCAGGGATGGATCTGTCGAGTTGGTTTACCCGCATATCAGATGATTGGGCCAAATTCCCCATCTTCATGATCATGGCCTGAGTAATCCTGATAGGTTGGGATGAGGAGGAAGCATCTGGGGGATGCGAAAAAGAGGAAGGATCAGATGTACCTGAAGGACCAGAGGCCGGAGTAGTGGAAGATGCCTCTGCAGGTAACGAGTCAACATCAACATCCGGAGAAATATCTGTCGGAATTGCTCTCCTCCCGCCAGCCTCCTCTCTTATGTACTTGGCCTCAATACGCTGAATGTCAACAGAGGATGAAGGGGTGACCTCAATATATCTCGCAGTGTCCCGGGGTACTCCAGCATGCCGGCACAGCTCAGTGATAAGGACTGGGAATGTCAGAGAAGTCTGTTTCTGTTTGTCTCTCATGGCCATCTCCTGTGAAATAAGCAGTCCTAGGTCAATGCATCTCTTAGACATGATAGAACCAAGGCAAGACGCTTTCAGATGGTGCAAAATGGACTCGTTCTAGCATGGCATTATGGTGCTTCTAATAAAGACAAACCAGAACCTATGAGCGATTCTCAAGTCCCTTTTCTCAATAGGGACCCCTACATCCATCCACCTCGGGGTAGTGTCAGAAATCAGAGGAGTGAACCAACCCTTCAAGTAATCTAAGGACTGAGCAATGGGCAACCCCTCGTAAGGAAGTACAGACTGCAGCGGTCTATACAAAACAGTGTTAATATATTCACTGTTGCACCCAACTTCCTTGCCTCTGAGCATGACCGACTTCACGGGTCTGAATTTTCTTGCCTTCTTCTTACTTTTGGGCACCAACTCCCCATAAGTTGTATAGAATTCCCGGACCCAGGAAGGAATGTTAGGGGCTCGGGGTCTGGTGAATTGCTCAAACTCATGGTAGTGGATGGTGTCCCTAATATAGGGGTACTTGCCCTCCTGGCCCTCTATAGATAATAGCTTTTCCTCTAGGATGGTCCGTACCCCATCACCTTTCAATATGTTCAGCAGTCTAGGTGAAGGAACGATAGTGAGAGCAGGGATCACTGGAGGTGCCTGGGCTGGCACTGAATCTGCTTCAGGAAGGGTGGCAGCTGAGGGATCTCTGGTGGATGTGGATTGAGATCTAGCTCGTAGATCATTCCTTTGGTTAATCAAGGGCTTCTCGTCTTCCAGTTCAGACAACTCAGCCCAGCGGTTACTTTCTTAGCTATGTGCTTCTTTCTTTTGCCTTTCTCTCTCGATGGGAGTTATTGCCTTCTCTTTTTTGGAGGACCTGATCCCCCTTCGTTTATAGTAATGCCCTATGCTTTCTTCCGAGGTGGGGTGGTTAGATCAGTCCGAACCATATCTGCAAAACATTAAAGGCAATTTAAATAACAACCATATTGAAGCACAGAGAATTAATTATAGACAAACTCGCTGATCCAGTCAATGAGTCGCTGAATCTCTTTGGCGAGCTAAATCGGGCTCACTGAAGGGATTGGCTCAAAAATTATGGTAAGTCTGCGATGGGAAGGCCCTTTCGGCGAATCGTCAACTTCTCTCGGTGAGCAAGGGTTTGTCCACCGAAAGTTACAGTGCAATAAGGATTTTAAGGGTGCAGACAAAGGGCGATCAAGAATACTTTCGGTGATTCGCCGAGTGCTTTCGGCAACCTCGGGCTTCTCGTCGAAAGATACAGAATCAAACAACACATATATCATGAAATTAAAGGTGAGATGAGGTCATTAGGTGAACCGCTGAGTGGTTCGGCGACCTCAACCCAGCTCGCCAAATGGGCCAACGTCCCTATTTTAAATCCACCTTCTCGAATTCAACCTTGCAACCCCCAAAAACAAAATCAAAACATGCAATAGCTAAATTAGGCTCAGACCCACTGCACCCATCACCCCGAAATACTCAGACTTCTTCCAGTTTTGCCAAAATTGGCCATTTGATGACAATTGCTCTTAAGATTGGTGTCACCCACTTTTTCATTGAGCAATTTACGTCAATTAGCACAAATGCGGGTTAATCAAACTTCACCCAACCAATCTAAACATCACGCAAACACTACGTCAAAAAAATTCATTCATCTAAAAGTACAAATTGACAGGCATTTGACAATCAAAACAATACAGGCAAGATTATTAACTTAAAATTGGCATTTAAACAATCTAATCTTAGAAGAGAGGCACAACACACGACAATACGATATGATCTTTGAAAATGAGTACAAAATTTTTGAAAGTAAACTCGGGATTCGGATACCAAGCTTAGATGCCGATTAAACGAGGATTGAAACGCTAGGCGGCAAAGAAATCCTAGTTTGGAGCACCAATCAACAACTAAATTAGTTTTTGAAAGAAAGAGTATTGAAAATACTAAATTGGAGTGAGTTTGTGAATTTTGAAAGCGAGGGAAAGTAAAGAGTTTGAAAATTTTAAAACCTTTGGCCATATATAACCGTCCAGTTCGTATCTATTAGGCGACGTTAGTCGCGTCCGCTGATCCACTCAACGAAACACCGAATGGTCACTTACCCCATCGATATCTGCAGGACCTGTATTTTCTTAGGGGTTAAGGCGATCTTAATCGTGGTCGCCAACCTGGTCGGCGACTCGCCAAACTACTCTTGAGCTCACTGAGTTTTACAGGCTTTGAGTTGTAATTGTGTTGAGCCAAACGGCAGATCAAGTTGGGAATGCCGACCTCATCGGCAATGCGCCGACTGGACCATTTGCTCGTCGATCTGAATTCTCCAAACATTTTTCGCATTTAAACCTGCAAAACCAACACACCATTATTTACAAAAGTAAAACTAAAGCATTTAAGGGTTTTTAGTTGCCTCCCAAATAGCGCCTTAGTTAATGTCGTGGCAGGATGCAAATTAACACTCAAACCTCATTTTTGGGGTTAGCCATAGTATCACAAGGCAACCACCTATATTCCTGCGAGTTGAGATGGGTCAAAGCATGACCCATAAGGTTCTCGAGCAGCTGGACAGATATGGAATGACAACCAATAATTTGCTTCATTACTTTGATGCTCTCCTTCATTTCTTCCAGCTCTCTATCCGGCTCAGTCAACTTATGGAGAATGATTCAGAGCATTCCCTCAATGCATGCAACCTTATTGTCCTTTAGCCTTCTTCGCTAATGAGTAGGGATGTATTTGTCATTCCTTGTGCATTGGACTTCGATCTCCACCATCTTTTAGGCCAACTCAACCATCTAAGTCATTAGTGCGGCCAACATGAAGTCCTTTTCTACTTCTTGGTTTGTTTCAGCCATTTGATCAAGCAGTTGGGCTGCTATCACATATGACTATTTTGCAATTCCTCTCAGAATGAGTTGGTCAACCAATACCTTGTTTCCGGGACCAAGACTTCTGTAGAAACAGTTAATGAGGGCTATGTAGGGAATGTCATGAATTGGCCATTGAGTTATCAGTTCTTTAAACCTTGCCCATGATTTATGGATCTGTTCACCTTCCAATTGCTTGAAGGTTAGGATGCGATCCCGGAACATCATTACTTCTAATGGAGGAAACTCCATTAGCTCGCAGGTATTGTTCGATAAACTCACCTCCTCTGCTTTAAAGTATCAACAAGGAAACAAAACGAAAAATTAGGTAAGTAAACTACGACTGACAAGAACAAAAGAATTTTACTAAACTAAGAATTCTCAAATAACACCACTCCCCGGAAGTGGCTCCATTTTTATGTTTAAAGACGTAATTAGCTGACACTATTTTGGTTGAAGCGCCATACGATCGCGTGTAGTGATATAACCCAACCAAGGGTTGGGATCGTTCCCACAGGGAGTGGTTTTGAGCATTAATAGAAAAATAAAATCTAGTTCTAATTAGTCATAGATATAGATACTAACGATTAAAAACATATTAAATCTAAGGGATGATGTAAGCGTCAATTATCAATGGGGGTTTGTATTAATAAACAACTAAAAAAATAGAAAAAATATAAGGAAACAAGATAGGGAGACGGGATTCTTGGGATGTGATAGGAATACGGGATAAACTAGACTACTGGGTACATGCTTTTGATGGTACATTGTTGAACATTTGTGACTAGACTAGACTATAGTGGGGGTAAATTCTCTCTCGAGCAACTTACCCCGAATCAACTCGGTTTCTCTCGAACACTGAGTTGCCGCATTAAGCAAAGCCTCCGCCTTAGCCCATTCACTCTCTCGAGCTGAATAAAAAATGACTATTCTGTGGGATTTATGCTTAGCACCGAGAGGATATTGAGATGGAAGCTCTCACTTTAGTAGAGGTCGGGTTTCTAGATGCATTCTCCTTATTGCTTACCTATGTACCCACATAGGATGATTGTCTCAAGAGACATCACCTAGTGGATCCACTTAAGCTAGGAGTTCATGGTGCTACCTTGGCAAGTAGGACAACCCTTTTCGGTGTGGAAGACACCGGGGAATCATTTAATAGCTCACATGGTCTCTATATCGGTTAAGGATAATTCCCCACATTAATAATGAACTAATGTTCGTTAAAGAAGTGTCGTATATGAGTTCCAAGGTTTTAAAGATGTTGTTAGTTTGCATTGACTTTGGTTTTATGACTTATTTTCTAACTCTCTTATATCATATTTTATCTTGGTCAATTGCTTGTCATGAAATGTGTAATGACCCTCAAAATAAAGTAGGATAAAGTAGAGCCTCACATGGGTTTTATGCATTAATAACTTCTCAAAATAATGAAGAATAGCCTTTTAAGTCAGTTTTAAAGAGTTTGGAAGTCAAACGTCAAGGGACGACCAAGACGTTATGAAACTAGTCTTTTACATGTTGGTGTGTTCTAGTATGTTGTTCATGTTTTTATGTGTTGTTTAGAGTCCAAAATCAGTGGAGGTGACCCTAGTGTCTTGATAAATGTTTTTAGGGTCAAAATGTTCGGATACGATGCCCCGGGGGACACTCTAAGGGTCCCTGACGAGGACCCCAACCTTCGCTAAGCAAACTGCCAAGGCAGCTTGAAGTTGTGCTTGGAGGGAGCATGTCCGCGTCGCGGACCAACTTCACCAAGGGCCAAAAGCTTGGTCCGCATCGTGGACTCTATTGTCTCGTAATTTATTTTATAAAAACCTGTGGGAACACCTCCGCATCGCGAACTTGTTTTCCGACGAAATCTGCGAAAATAAAACTCAAGTTTGACTTGTTTAAAAGGTCCAACTAAGTGAGGGGTAGTTTGGGTACTTTGGGGAATTATTATAAACGGTTATTCTACCTATTTTAGG
>JAJOOR010044429.1:0-18797 GCA_036250505.1 Solanum acaule
ATTTCATAAACTTATTATAATTTGCAATCTCTAGCACAAGGGTAAGGGTCTTTATATTGAAACCCTGCTCTCTCAAAGTACCAATCCGCAACAGCTTCCGCAATTGTCTACACACGTAAAATGTTACGATAAATTAAAATTTGTTACGAAACTCATCAAAAATAAGAATAATAGACACATGATAAAATTTGACGAAAACAAAAAGAATGTGTATATTCAAACTTTATATGTCTAAAACAAATGAAACATTACCTTATTAAGTAACCTAGGAGAGCTAGCACTGAACCAATATGTTGGAAAACGAAGATCACCATGAGAATAGCAAGACGTGAGGAAATAACCCCTTGTACAACAAGAGGGTAGTTTATTGAATGTCTTCAAGAACTTCACTCCAAAAGCTAAATTAAAACAAAACATACTACAAAAAATTAAGGGAGAAGAAGAACCATTATACATGTGTAATGTAATGTCGTATACATTAGTTAATCACTAGAGAAATGTTAACCTTGAATAATTATAAGTTGGCTAGATGTGCATCTACTTATGTTATTGATGCAATCCGTCCAGGCATGTTGAGGATCAAGGAATAGAGGAACCAAAGTGTTATTAATCTGGATCAGTGTACAAAATAATTAATTTCGTTTAGATTTATATTTATAGAAGCTAAAGAAAGAATTAAAACCGAGAAAACTTAATTAGCATTTGTCTACTTGACCTGCCAGGAATCATAAATTGAATTGATTATGAAAAGTGGAGT
Source organism: Solanum acaule (assembly GCA_036250505.1). Taxonomy (NCBI): domain Eukaryota; kingdom Viridiplantae; phylum Streptophyta; class Magnoliopsida; order Solanales; family Solanaceae; genus Solanum; species Solanum acaule. Next base: position 758 of record JAJOOR010044429.1, read on the forward strand.
CTGAATGTATGGAATAACATTCTGAGAGAAAAGGCACTACACCACATGATATCATCAATTAGGAAATATATATAATGTAATAATTAGAGGGAAATATTTATACTTTTTTTTAATTATATATAATTAAAGAAATTGGTTTTGTTCCGAAAGCTTAAGCTTTTACCAGACTTGGTTCCATTATAGACGTGCAAGCTGACGGCAAATTCTTAGCTGATCCCTGAGAACGTAAGAGGAAAAGATTCATCCTGATATCAAACTTACTAAAAAGAAGAGAAGAAGATGTGACTCACATGTAGGTTAACAATTTTCCGATACATCTCTTGAATATATGAAGTACCATAGATTGTCTTGCTGCATTATAATTAATCATGAATGTGTCAAGAGAATCGAATTTTCCTGAGATCATATATAAGAAGAGTGTGCTGACCTATTGATAAAGAAGGCAGCATCTGCGACACATTTTACTTTAGCACTCTCTGAAAGGAGGCATTTAAACTTGTCGCAGTTCAAGATTGTTGCCAACCCACCTGCTGATGTTCCCGATAGAATTGCCTAACAACATTTTTATATTCAAGATTTATTTATTGAAAAAAGAAGAAGATATCATAGTATAAGGTACATATTCTTACATTTTCAGCACTTTTCATTCCTTTGCTCCATAAATCTTCCATAATAGCCTTAAATATTCTTGCCCCTCTAAAATACAACTTGTGCTCCTAATATACATTATTTGGATAATTTAATCAAAAAAACGTTACGAAATTAATAATATATACACATATATAGTATATTTCTTACAGAGTGAACTTGTTCAACATCACCAGTGAAAGATGAACCATCACAATACTTCACCCTCACCCTGTTCCAATTGTGAAACTCTACCAAAGAAAATTCATTAAAAGAAGTGAGTTAAAAATTCATAAAATGCACACATATAAGTAATATATATATAGTGTGTATCACCTGGATTTTGTTTAGAAGTATTATGAAGTACACCAGCAAAAAAACCTCGTTGTTTCATATGGTTGGAAGAACCTAAGGACGTAGTTGAACGATCAAGGCAATCTGGGATACTTTCGCACCAACTACCTCCCTATGAATATGAATGATTTCTCCGGACTAGCTAATTAGTTATGTTAAATATATGAAAATTGATTGAAAAGAAGAATTATTAAGCAGTAGGTAACTAACATCCAAGTAGATAATCCATCTGCGAAGTCCAGTACCATGTCCTCTGTGAAGATGATATGCTGGTGGACTTCCATCGAGACACACTGTTGAATTAATATTATTTGATTAGTTTTCTTTGAGGAATTCAGATTATAAATTTAAGTATACTACCTGCGCCTTGAGCGCTTGCGCTTTGGAGTATTGTGATATTAACGTACAAAGAATCATCTTTATTGCTGAGAACATGAGTTGTGCAAAATACCGCTACAAATGCTAGTAAAGCCAACACAAATGTTGTCATCCTACGGCAAACAAAAACAAGTGTAGATTATACTTAAAGGGCCAAATTTTAGAATTAAAATCAAGAAAAGCTCAAATTATTATAAGTGATGAACATTGATCTTATTTAGCTAGCTCAATAAATTAAAAACCATGTCCTCAAACCAAATTACCATTTAGGAAATTAAATGATATCCAACAATTCACATTGTAATTAGAAAAAATGTAATATCTCTCATTTGCAATGAGTAAAACCAAAAATGAGAAAGATGCGCTCAAGCACCCAATACATACAAGAGGTTTGGGCTCGAAAGACGATCTTACTCAACACACACTTTATTTTTCTACAAAAGAAAGATCAATGGGGATACTCACATATCCACTATATATATATTTGGACTTGAAAGTGTGTGCATATAATCACACTATTTTTTTTATACATCTATTTTTCTTATAATTAATAAATATATAAAAGGAGAATCTCTTTTTGCTTGGGAACCAATTAAAGGTATAACATAAAGGGTGAAGACAAAAATAAGCATGCCAAAAATTGAATTATGGTAACAAAGAGAACAAAGTAACCTTGACGAAGTTAATAAAACATAGAGAAAGAGAAAATATATATATACCTTATTATGACAAGCCCAATGACGATTTTCATTTCAAAAATAGAAAACTCCATAAAATGCTTATGATACTCATCAAAACACTCTTTTATAAACTAATGATCACCCCAATTGTCTCTTTAGTTTTCTGCATGATATAAGTTTCAAGAAGAAAAAAAGATAGAACAATTAGAAGTTGTTGCTAGTAAAAAAAATGGTTAAAGAATCATTTATTATATTTTTTACCTTTTATCTAAATATGAAAGCAAATATCTATGATGTGATGAATGGTCAATAAAAGAGATAAGACAGAGCAAAATATCTCTAGTTTTTTTTTTTTTTAATAGAGGTACATAACATTTGGATAAAGTGAAGAAACATGAACGATATTAATCATCAGAATCTTTTCCTCATATTAATGATACTTTATTAATGTCCCATTTGAAACCATTGAGTGAATAGGGACCAAACAAATGGTTCATCTACATAAGATTTTTCAGTCCTTAATTAAAATTAATAAAATATTCATTCATCCATTAAGTGTATTAAATATTAAACTATTAGACGAAAAGGTGAGCAAGATTTTTTAAAAGTCTTCTCCTTCGTGAATTTTTTTGCTTCTTAATATTAATGTTTCTATATTTATAATACAATTTTTATTCATTACATTTGAAATTTATTGGTCACAAATGTCTCTTCTTGATAATGGAGGCACTTATTTAACACTAAAAAAAGTGTATCATACAGATGCAATTTAAATAGATTCAAAAAATTACGAATTGAAGTGATAATATATATATTATATAGGCAAGTGGACTTTCTGTTCATATAAAATACAATATTTCTAGTTTATACAAGAATTTTTGGAATTATGCTTATGAAACTCTTTAATGTTATTAGATATTTGTCTATTTTTACAAAATATGAATAAAATGATAGCTTGTGATCGAATGATAATATTGAAGCATATTTATGTAGTTTGCTTTATATTGTCTATGACGTTGATGAATTGTACATGTAAAACATATCTTCCTTCGGTAGAACAAGATTGTTATTGCTTGTGCATTGTAAAATGGATTTACAAAAATGATGATATGTCTACGTCGGAAATTGGACGAATGTGTAAAGAGGGATTATTTACAGACTTTCATTGTAGCCTTATGATGATGTCATTGATAAAACATCCTTTTAAAAATCTCTAGAGTGCCCTTTCGATAATTTCTAGACTACGTACGGTCACATTTGACTTAATTTTGCATCTTTATTATTTTCTCACGAAAATAAATTTACATTTGTAATATCGCATCACGATGATAGTATATCTCACGATAAAAAATATGCAATGGATCTATATTATTTTCTCATGAAACAAATACTATTCAGATTGAACAAAAAAAAAGTTTACCAAAAGGGGTAATGCATTTGTCCTCCTCTTAGAATCTTTCCATAGTGATTTTCTGTTTCTTTTATATATATAGGGAAAAGGGTCTAGTATCAAAATCAATGGACTAAGTGAAAAGAATTCAACGAACTTTTTTGCCTCAATAAAATGTATCCTTGCTTGTTCATATTATACTTAAATTAAAGGTGCGCAGGATACAAAAAGAATTGTGACAAATTTGAGGTGGCTGAACAAATAAAATTCTTTTAATTTGCCATAATGAATAAGTAAAAGGTAAAATGTCTAATTTTGATATAATGGTCAAGGAAAAAATGAAACGGAGAGAGTAACGATTGAATGAAGGGGGATCAAATGATTGTTTCATCTGAACGTAATTAAGAGTTTTTTCATCTCTTAACTAAAATTAATGAATGATCCATTTATAACGTGTGTTACATATCTAAATTCAATTAATTGCATTTTCTCTATATATATTTGAAACACATGTTAATCGTTATCACAGTCTGAAAATACTAAATAGGGTGTTTATCAATGACATACGTTAAAAGCAATGCATATATAATAATAATAAAAGATTCATTCAACGCTCTAGCTAATTAATTCTCTAATTTTATAGTTTTTCAACGTTCTAATTGATTCTCTAATTAAGTGTCAGAAGTAGATCGGATGTGAATTAACGTCCTAAGGGAACTCCAGATCGAAACTCTATCACAAAGTTTTACGTATGAGTTTGTCATCCTACAAAAACAAGTTTAAATTTTACCCAAGCCATTATATTCTTTTCTTTTATGTATATGTCCCATCAAAATAATATAAAAACCTATGTAACGCTACTATAAAGTATTGTTGCTCATGAAAACTATTTATCCTAGAAGTAATTATTTTCGTTTCAATCAAAAAGTAATTTCAAAAGTCATCATCATAATTACCGGCAAAGTGCAGAGCAACTGAAAAGATTTACATGTTGGTATGTATGCGTAGCCGCATATAGTCCAGAGTGGTCAATCAGACACCATTTATTAAAAAATTATACTATGTATATAAAAAATTATACGAAATATACTGTTATTCATATTATGCTTAAAGGCACGCGTGATACATAAGAACAATGGTAATTTTGAGGTGCTTGAACAATTGTACATTGTAGGGAATATGAAATTGAAGAACCATAATTAATTTTAATTTATCAATAAAATTGCATACACAGTAACTAAGTAAATAAGAATAATAAGAGTTGACAGGTGTTGAAATGAGTTTTGATTGTGATGATTAACGAACAAATGTTCACTACAACATAAACAACCTTTAACAATCGGAATTTGGTTCCTAAATAGGGTGCTTAGTCACTTTTTTGGTCCATTAGTGTAGTAGTTTCAAAGTAATCTTCATGTGTTTTTCTTGCCTGTGTAGCATTGTCAAAGTTAAATTTGATTACAGTATTTTATGTAGAAACTTAATGTTAAGGGTAGAATGATAAAAATAAAAAAACTCTCTTGTAAAATGAAATATGTATTTTTGATTAACGGTCAACTAAAAATTAAATGGAGGGAGTAACTATCAGCAGTTCTCTTTTGGACCATTGAATGAAGAGGAACCAAAGGTTTGATTCATCTGAACATAATTAAGAGTTTTTTTCATCTCTTAATTAAATTTAATGAACCATTTATTCATCTATAACGTGTAATATATCTTAATTCTATTAGTAATTAATTGCTTTCATTATATATATGTGGCAGCATTGTCTTTGAAAAAGGTAAAGTCTAAACCATACATTATTGTGCTATAAAAAAAGGTAAGCAAGTTTTTTTAAAGATTTTTTTTTTTTTAAGAAAAGAAAATTCAATGCATTCTTTTCGATCTTGTACCCTATGTAGGCTTGCAAAGCATAGGCTAGACAAGCGGTACACTTCACACCAACCCAATCTCGACGAAAAAAAGGAAAAGCAAGTACATCCTTAAATTCTCCTTTTTTATATTTGAAACAATCTTTATTCTTTACACTAGAAATTTGTTGGATGACAACACTTAATTAGTTCATACATTATGAGTTTTTGAAAAGCAATCGCTCACTGCAATTACAATAGCAAAATTGATCTGTGTGACTAATTAATGTGTTTTTAGGCGTAATATCATATCTATCGACCTATCAACATTATTATTTCTTTAATAATCAATTGAAGTAGTAATCTAAGTATATGCATGAGTGCACTTTCTGTTAAAACAATATTTTTAGTTTATAAAAAAAAAGTGCTTCTGAAGCTCTTTAACATAATTTTGTATATATGATTGTGAATTTTTGCAGGATTAATTGATGGCTTGTACCCGGATGATGATATTGGAGCGAATTTGCATGTTATTCTTTATATTGTCTATGGCATTAGCAAATTGTAAAAAATACCCTCCATCAATAATAGAAGGGTGTTACCGCCTTTGTACTGATTATTGGGTGCGGACAAGATCTGATTCTCCTCCACTATGGGTAGCTGACGCATGTAGAGATGGAACATTTTCCGAATTTTCCAATTGTTACCTTAAGGATGAGTATGATAAACGCGACCTATATAAAAGGTCCGATAATTTGTTACCATAATTTTGATAAAAATAAAAGATATGCACACTAACAATAAAAATTTTATTCAACGATTTGATTTGATTGATTCTCTATTTTTATAGATCTTAATCAACTACCAATAGAGACAATACTTATTCCTAATGAAAATATATATGAGAGATTTCACACGACTTCAATTAATTCTATTTCTCAATTTTTGAACATTTCGATAAATGTATTGTTCCCTCTTTTATAACCTCAATAAGAACATGTTCATATGCATATGCAGACAAACACAAAATAACTTATATCGACTAGAAGATAGTAGGTACTAGAAATGGTCGAGTTTAAATGCGGATACAAAATAGCAAATGGATTAAAAAAAGAGTAGGTACTAGAAATGGGCTAATTAACTAACCAAAAAAATAATCACACACTTGAAGAATTGGCCGATATGCACATATGGATCATCAACACACTTAAGACCAAGAGTCTTTTATTTGTACATGTAGCATAATATTTTGAGTTAAATGACTTTTTAATTGTTGTACATGTAGCATAAATTTTTGAGTGTCATGATTAAATGTCACGATCTAAACCGTTGTGAGAGGCACATTGAGATTGATTGTCACTTCATAAGAGAGAAATTGCAACAAGGATTGATCAAGGTGGATTATATTTATACTAAGGAACAACCTGCTGATGTCTTGACCAAGGGACTGCCAAGTTACAACACAATCATGTTCTATCCAAGCTTGGAGTATTGAACATTTTTGCCCCTCCCAGCTTGAAGGGGAGTGTTGAAGTATGAAGATGAGGTGTCTTAAATTAGAAGTTAGTTAAAGTAGTTAAAAGTCTGTTAGAGAATACGAAGGGCATTGTAGTCATTTACAAATTAGTTAGTTATAACTAATCATCAGATAGTTAGTTAATAGAATATTCTAGACGAGAGTTGTGTATATATATATATAGCTCCATCATACATGTAATTGTTTAACACAATAATGAGAATGAATGTAGACACTTTTCTGTTCTTTTTCTTTGCTTCTAATTAAGTACATTCAGTTTACGAACATGGTATCAGAGCTCCATCTTCACAGTGATTATTGTTGAAGTCGATTGAATAACAGGATAAAAAAGTTATGTATTGATTCATCGATACATCGATTCATCTGTTTTGTGTAGATTGCAAGTTCTGAAGTGAAAATTGTAGGTCAAAAGCTCCATTGAAGCTGGAACCTGCATCTTCTGAGGATTTGTATCATTTTGTGCTTCCGTAACAAAGGTTTTATGAAAGTGTTCATGGCGATTGAACAAGTAACTGAAGATGTATCTCAATCTCAGTACAATGGTCAAGGTACCTCTGTTCCTCTCAATGGTGGTTCTCTATCACGGAACTTATTGGCAGGACAAGGCATTGACTATAACCATCCTTTATTCCTCAGCCTTACTGATGTAAGTGGTATCAACATTATCTCTTTTCAATTGTTAGGTGTTGAGAATTATATATACTGTGGAATCGATCAATTAAGCTAGCTCTGCTGGGAAGAAATAAGATATGATTAGTTTATGGTTCATCTAGCAATGAGGTATATGGGAAGAACTGTGGGGACATTAAGAAAGAGTAAATGTCATAGTGTTGTCATGGCTTATGAATTATGTATCTAGAAGTCTGCTTAGTGGAATAACATTTTCTAATACTGCATTTGATGTTTGGAATGATCTCAAAGAGAGATTTGATAGAGTTGATAGTTTTAGAACCTTCAGCCTTCACAAAGATATCGTGTCATTACAACAGGGTACAACCTCTGTGTCTGTTTACTATACCAAGCTCAAAAATCTGTGGGATGAGCTTGAAGCTTTAGTTCCCTCTCCATGTAGAAACTGTGACAAATTTAAAGGTTTTGTAATCCATTTGAATAGATAGAAGCTATATCAGTTTTTAATGGGGCTAAACGACTCATATCATCAGGCTAAAAGTCAAATACTTCTGATGGATCCACTCCCAGTTATTAATCAAGCTTATGCCATGATAGTAGGAGATGAAAGCCAAAAAGTTGTAAGTACAAGCATTCCTAGTATGGGGATGAACTCTGTTGGACTTGAGTCACTTGCTATGTACTCTAGAATGGGTAGTAGTTCAGGAACAAGTGTTGGTAGTAGTTCTTGAATGAATCAAAAGTTTAAGAGAAATACTCTTCTGGTATGTGACTTTTGTAAGTATAAGGATCATAGCAAAGAGTTATATTATAAGGTGGTAGGGTATCCCCCAGACTTTAAGTCTAAGATGAAGGTACAAGGTGCCACACCTGAATACAGTCACACTGACACTACTCCAGCGCAACTCAGGCTAATTTCACTTATGGTATGAACACAAATGTTCATATGCCAGTATGGGGCAACAAGGTTGATCAGAACAAAGGTACAACATCTACTGCATCTACTACTTCTACTCCTACTGATAACAATGGCAATAGATTGGTGAGTCAGGCTGAAAAGGATGTCCAACAACTACTTCAAGGGTGCACTTTCACTAAAGATCAATATGATCATATTCTTCATATGTTTGAGAAAAGGCCAGAAAGTACTACAGATTTAAAGAATGTACATTCAGCAGGTAATGTATTTTTTGTCTCTGAAAACAGTGATGTATGGATTATAGATACTGGAGCAACTAATCATATGGTGTCTAGATTGGATATATTTACAGATAAGTCTGTGACAAAACTTGAAACACCTAAGCCTATATATCTTCCAAATTGTGAGGTCACACATGTAACTCATATTGGTTCTTGTGCCTTATTAACTAGAAGTATTCTTACAAATGCGTTTCACATTCCCGCCTTCAAGTATAATCTGATGTCTGTAAGCAAAATCACAAAGGAACTAGGTTGCTCAGTCACCTTTTTTCCTTATTTTTTGTGTATTCCAGAAGCTTTTCCTTATTTTTGTGTATTTCAGAAGCTTTACAGTGGGAAGGTCAAATAAGTTGGTAAAGAAGAAGGAGGTTTATACCTACTATTGAGACAATTAACTAAAGGAACTGTTAACACAAGGGAGTCTGCATTCCCAGTTGCACAAGTGCATACAACTGTTCAGGAATCAGATATAGAGATATGGCACAATAGATTGGGTTATGTGTCTCCTGCAGTACTAGCTAGGATTTTCTCTATAAATAAGCAAAGCATGTGTAAACTCTCTAAGTGTCTAGTGTGTCCATATTCCAAACAAACAAGGAGTAGTTTTCCTACTAGCAGTATCAGAAGTAGTTCATGTTTTGATTTGATTCATATTGATGTGTGTGGTCCTTATAATACTCCAACTATTGATGGCAACAAGTACTTTCTCACAATAGTGGATGATTTTTCAAGAATGTCTTGGCTATTTCTTCTTAAACTCAAGTCTGATGTGTGTGTGGCATTGCAAATTTTCCTACATATGTTGAAACTCAGTTTAATAAGGCTGTAAATGTGCTCAGAACTGATAATGGCACAAAGTTTGTTAACTCAGTGTGTGCTCATATGTTTAAAGAAAAAGGGATTATACATCAAAGGACTTGTCCTTACCCTCCTTAGAAAAATGGGATATTTGAGAAGAAACATAGACACTTACTTGAGGTGACCAAGGCCCTAAGGTTTCAAGCAAAATTTCCTTTGAAGTATTGGGGATATTATGTGTTAGTTGCAGCTTACATAATAAATAGGTTACCTAGTAGTGCAATCAGTTTTCAAACACCTTATGAGAGACTATATTAGAGATTACCAGAGTTAGCTAAACTAAAGACAATATATTGTTTATGCTTTGCTAAGAGCCTGACTGAACATGACAAGATGATGCTAAGGTTAAGATCAACAGTTCACATGGGGTACTCAGATATACAGAAGGGGTATCTATTACTGGATCTGACTAGTGGTTCTTTTTTCACTAGCAGAGATGTGCTCTTCAGAGAAAACATATTTCCTTTCTCAACCATGAAAGACTCAATTCATCCTCCTACATTTATGGATCCCCTGACTATTCCAAATATGTTACTACATCATCCAGACTCTCTAATCTTCAAAACCTCAGTTGATTCTGCAGAGGCATCTATTGTGGAGATTACAACTTCAAATGAGCAGGATGTTGTAGATGTAGAAACAGAAGAGGATTTCTTAGAAGAGTCTACTCCTATTGCTGATTCCCTTCCAGATACTACAGTCACAACTCCTAGAAGATCTGTTAGGACTACACATCCTCTATTTTGGTTGAAAGATTTTGCGTCTTTGACTGCTACCAAGGATGTGAAGTACCCCTTAGAGCAACACATGAGTATTGATCACTTATTACCTGTTTATCAGTATTATATTGCTGCCACTTCTACTCTCAAAGAACCTACCACTTTTTCTGAGGCTGTCAAGGATCATAAGTGGGTAGATGCCACGCAAACTGAGATACAGGCTTTGGAAAACAATAATACTTGGGTGATTTCTGATTTACCACCAGGCAAGAAATCTATTGGTTGTAGGTGGATATACAAGGTGAAATACAAGTTTTCTGGTGAGGTTGAAAGATTCAAAGCAAGGCTGGTGGCTAAAGGGTATAGTCAGTAAGAAGGGATTGATTACCATGAAACTTTTTTTTCTGTTGTTAAAATGGTCACAATTAGAACCATCATTTCACTGGCTGCAGCTAGACACTGACATATTCATCAAATGGTGTGTTTAATGCATTCTTACAGGGTGATTTGGAAGATGAGATATACATGCAGCTACCTCAAGAGTTTGTCAGTCAAGGGAAGAAGGTGTGTAGACTGACCTAGTGCTTGTATAGGTTTAAACAAGCCCCTAGACAATGGAACCATAAGCTGACTGAGGCTCTTATCAAGTTGAAGTTCAAATAAAGCCATCATGACTACTCACTGTTCATCAACAAGTCAACAGAGGGGATCATTTTAGTACTTGTATATGTGGATTACATGCTAGTAACTGGCAGCAGTTTAAAACTAATAGAGGATACCAAGAGGGCTTTGCAACAAGCATTCAAGATGAAAGATTTAGGGGAACTAAAATACTTTTTAGGCATTGAGTTTACCAAATCTTCTGATGGTATCCTAATACATCAAAGAAAGTATACTTTTGAGTTAATTTCTGAAGTTGGCATGACAATAGCTAGACCTGCAGGCACTCCTATTGACATAAATGTCAAACTATCTTCCAAACAATATGCTGATCACATAAATCAACAATAAGCAGAGATTGATGATCCTTTGATAGATCAGACCAAGTATGAAAGATTGATAGGTAAGCTGTTGCACTTGAACATGACAAGACCTGATATATCATTCAATTCTTACAACAATCAAAGAAGTCTCATATGGATGATGCATTAAGAGTGGTTAGGTATCTCAAGCAACAACCTAGACAAGGTTTACTTTTAGCCAGTGACTCAAATGATCTAGTGACTGCATACTATGATGCTGATTAGGCTTCCTGCTCAATTACTAGAAAGTCTGTTACAGGGTATATGGTGAAGGTTGGCAAATCACTAGTATCATGGAAGGCTAAGAAGCAAACTACTGTATCTAGGAGCTCAGATGAAGCTGAGTACATAAGCATGGCTGCAACTATTTCAGAACTAGTATGGTTACATGGCTTAATGAAAGAAATAGGTGCTAAAGTTTAGCTTCCAGCTTAGATATACAGTGATAAGTAAAGCTGCTATTTAAATAGCAGCCAATTCAGTCTATCATGAAAGAACAAAGCACATTGAGATTGATTGTCACTTCATAAGAGAGAAATTGCAACAAGGGTTGATCAAGGTGGATTATATTCATACTAAGGAACAACCTGCTGATGTCTTGACCAAGGGACTATCCAAGTTACAACATAATCATCTTCTATCCAAGCTTGGAGTATTGAACATTTTTGCCCCTCCCAGCTTGAATGAGAGTGTTGAAGTATGAAGATGAGGTGTCTCAAATTAGAAGTTAGTTAAAGTTGTTAAAAGTTTGTTAGAGAATAAGAAGGGCATTGTAGTCATTTACTTATTAGTTAGTTATAACTAATCATCAGATAGTTAGTTAGTTAATAGAAGATTCTAGATGAGAGCGGTATCTATATATATAGGTCCATCATACATGTAATTGTTTAACACAATAATGAGAATGAATGTAGACACTTTTATGTTCTTCTTCTTTGCTTCTAATTGAGTACATTCAGTTTACGAGCACAAAGTTTCCCACCAAACTAAAATTGATTATTCATATACTTGGATGAGTCCGTGTTTCATATGTATGATAGTGGCAGTCATTGAGACCTCTCCAACCAACCATCGCCCCAAAAAAGTATGAACTGTATCGTTAAACTTAGTTAAATAAAATATACAATGAAGCGTAAACTAATTAAACAAACTAACCAAAAGGTTGATGATCCAGTTATAAATCCAATATTGAATCCTCTATCAAAGAAATAGGCAGGTGGACTCCCATCAAGACACATTGCTTAAGAAATAAATAGTTAAAAAAAAGTTATTTTCATTCACGTAAAGTAAGCTAGAAACATTTTATAAAGTACGTACAAGTTCCGTGTGCCGTAGCGCTGTCGAGTAGAGTAATGTTAATTACTTGACCTTCTCTGACGTCTACAAGCAGTAGTGCTAGAAAAATAGCAAAATCGCTGCCATCCGAGAAAAATAGAAGATTGAAACAATTAAAACTGATATATATATATATATATATATTGATAAATATATTCTAAATTGCAAATCAAACATTGTATTAATTATATACATGAATAACTTACATCATAATTAACCACCAAATTAATAAAATTAATGCACATACATTTCTTGCGTCAAGCATTTCGTGTGTCACACGTGCATTTCATGTGTCACACATGCATTTACTCTTCATTGTACATTTTGGGTATGCTAAGTATGAAGGGAAATGTTTTCCAAATCAACTTATTTACTCAAATTTAAGGAAATTGATTTTCCGTAAAAAAGTAAGGAAATCCATAATCATATTGAACCTCACACCTCAACTTTCCATCCTAACTTAAGTCTCGATGATTTTTCTACTATTAGTTCGTCCTTGAATTTGTATCTATTGGTCATTTTGTGTCTGAGTATAGCTAGTGGATACATGAGTATTTTTAATAGATCGGACTTGTTTATTGCTTGAAGGTTCCACAGAGTTTTCCAAAGAACTAATTTCCCCTATCTTATCATTTGCTTCTTCTGTTCTTGTCACTTCATTGGTAGGCAAAGGTTTATCCACACCAAAAATTTCTCTTGTTGATTTAAACTGTTTAGGAGGGGCACTAGTTCCTCTTCTTTGGGATATTAATTCCCTGCCCCTTTGATTTTCTTGATCCTTAACCATTGTATCCTTGTTCTTTGAGATTGCATCATGAGGAACAACCACTTTGTTCTTTCCTTTTTCTTGATTGAGTTTACCCATTTCCCTTATTACGTATTTTTGGACCGGAAGTATCCAACCAATACTTGTCCCATATAATATCTTGATGAATATGACACGAAGTGATAAAATAACCCTTTGTAGAATAAGGGATGAGTCCACCAAATGTCTTCATGAACTCCACTCAAAAATCTATAATAGAAAGAACAAATAGACAAATTAAAACACTACTATCTGCATTAATATGATTTGAAAGTTATGATTCATTGATCACCAAAAAAAAATTATGCTAACCTTTAATAATTGTACGTTGGCTAACCGTGCAATTACTTATTTGATTCTTACAATGATCCCAGACATGCTGAGGATCCAGGTTTGAAGGAACCAAATTATTGTTAATCTGATGAAATGGTTCTAGCTAGTGATATTATGCTGATGAAAAATGGTTCTAGCTAGTGATATTATGTTGATGAAAAATGGTTCTTGTAAGAGATTGATTATTGTGACTTGATGCATTTGATGCTTATGCGTGACTTGCTTGATACTTGGGATTAATGTACTTGTTGCGTGTGACTGAACTACTTATCATTGAGATGATTTTTTTTATTGTTGAATTGTGAAGATTGAACTTTGAATGTTGGGCCTTGTGAGCCGCGTATTGTAGAATTGCCAGGTTGGGCGGATTTCTATGTAGTAGTTTGATAAGTTTCGGTTGGAGTGTAAGGGGTATTCAATTTTTAACTAGATGCCTTGTTTATTAGGTTGCTCGCTGGGTACCGTTAGTTTCTACTCACCCCTTGCTTCTACACTTGTGTAGGTTTCGAGCCGGGACCCGCGTGATCTTCTTATTCTTCTTCTCCTGACAGTCGTGGCTCGTTGGGGGTTTTGAGAGGTAGCTGCTTGTCATCGTGGCGAACCCTCTTTTCATTTTCTTTAAACTTTGTTCTACTTGAAAAACAAAGAATGAGACTTGTATTTATGTTTGAATTATGTATTTTCATTAGTGGCTTGTACACGTGACAAACGGATTTTGGGGTATTATTTAGAATGAATAAGTTTTCCGCCTTTGTCTTGTTCTTGCATTACTGTTTTTCCGCATTTCTTTCGTTTTCGTTGGATTGAGGTTGACTTGTCTTGATGGGAAAAGACAAATTCATCACGTTCAGTTTTGGGTCATAACAAGACAAACACAAAGTAACTTACATCTACTAGAAGAGATTAGGTACTAGAAATAGTCGAGTTTCAATGCAGATACCAAATAACAAATGGATTAAAAAAAAGAGTAGTACTAGAAATGGGCTAACTAACCAAAAAATAATAATCACACACCTGAAGAATTGGCCGATATGCACATATGGATCATCAACACACTTTAGAACAAGAGTCTTTTATTTGTACATGTAGCATAATATTTTAAGTTAAATGACTTTTTAATTGTTGTACATGTAGCATAAATTTTGATTGCCATGATTAAAATATGTCACAATCTAAATCGATGGGAGAGGTACCTATACTAATTTTTTGAGGTTTGTTAAGAACTTAAAGATTAGAGTATAAAGTGCTCTTTTGGGGTTTGTTAAGAACTTAAATATTAGAGTATAAAGTGCTCTTTTGGGGTTTGTTAAGAACTTAAATATTAGAGTTTAATTGTTTACTTTTTTTTATATATATTATTTTACTATCAATAAGATGTTACTAGACGATGTCATCAAAAAGTTTGGGAATAAAAAGAATAGATAGTGGGTGAGCTAGGAGACTTTGTGTCGGTCAAAGAAGAAAGGTGGAGTAAGATTTAGTCCCCTTATTGATGTTTCTAATGTTTTATTTTGCAAATTATGGTGAAATGGGGGAAGTAAATCATCTTTTATGATTTATAAGTATTACAAGAAATTACATTTAGTAATTACAAAGCGGAGTAGTGCATCTCATAATATTGCATTCTCTTTTGGGAAAATCGTATAAAATAGCAAATTATTAATTCAAAATAAATTCTTTAACCACAGTTTCATTTAATTCTAATTCGTAGCAAGCACTTTGTCATTCTCCTCTCTCCCCAGAAATCTCGCTCGCCACTCTCCAAAAGTCTCGCTCGCCACTTTCCCTCACCTCTCACTTTATACAAACACAAATGTATAAATTGTGTTTGTGTTTGTATAAAGCGAGAGAAAACTGTATATACAAATACAAAAACAAATCTCTTCATCCTATATACTTATAATTATACAATACAAATTTCCCCTACCCAGTTCTCTTTTCTCTTTCTGATCTCTTTCTCGCTTTATACAAACACAAATTATACAAAATACAATGTATAATTTGTGTTTGTATAAAGAAGGAGAGAGATTTGTATACATATTTATATTTAAATACATAAAATACACATATACATACACGACTGAAAATCACAACAAAAAACATGTACTTATACAACTTACAACCAAGTCAGTTTCTTATTTGTACACAGATTCCAAATATATACTTATACAATTGATTCTTATGTATAAGTATACCGAAATATACAGATTAATAGTCATAGCAAACATAAAATTTGCTATGGATTAAACAAACAATAGTTATAGCATACATATATGATTTTTATGTTTGCTAAACCTAAAATTTACTCCTCTCTTTTTAAACTATATATGAAACTGGTGTCAACACGAGCCTTACTTTTTTTTTCAATTTATGTGATACATATGAAATTTAAAGTTAACCAATTTTTTAATATGTTTTAATATTCTAAATTGTTAAGTATTACCACCCATAGTACGTTTTACGTAATTTTTACATGATATATGTTACTCATTTTATCCCAATTTAAGTGACACAGATGAATTTGAGAGTCAACCAATATATATATAGTTTAATTTTCTAATTATTATGATTTATAATATTTTTATGTAATTTTCACATAATATATATTACTCCATTTGTCTTGATTTATGTGATACAAATGAAATTTTAAAGTCAGTCAATTTTTTTTATAAGTTCTTTTTGATATTAACTATAAATATTGTGAGTTATAGTATATTTTATGTATTTTACATAATATATATTTCTTCATTTACCCTAATTTATGTGATATAGATAAAAAATTGAGAGTAATTAATGGAATTTTTTATATGCTTTAAATATTTTAAGCTATAAATTATTATGATTTATAAAATTACCAAATTATCCTTAGCATACAAGCAGGCATGTTAACGAAGTGTTGCCTGTTTATAGCCTCTTCTAATAAGTAGTAATCAAAGAGAATAGATTGAGAAGCTTAGGACAATTTACTAGGGGTACTTTTGTAATTACAGTTTATTTCTTAACAATTTTCCCCCTTTTATTAATTTACTTTACTTACTTTATATATATTACATTAAAAATGTAAAATTATTTTAACTAATACCATTTCAAATTTACAATATTAATAACATTCGTAAATATTCATTAAGTGATTTATTATTATAAAGGAGTTTAAGGTAGTACAAGGGGCATTTTTGGAATTACGATTTATTAGGCCTTTTCTTTCTTTTCTTTTTTTCTCTTATTACTTTTACTCATTTTTTTATATAACTTATTTTGGATTAAACTTTTAGAATTATTTTAATGAACACAATGAACACCACTTTAAATTTATAATGTTAATAACATCTGTGAGTATTCATTTACAATTTAATAGATGTTGTTTAAAAGAATAATTTCATGAATAAATATTAGGCGACTAGGATTTTACTAGGGGCATTTTTGAAATTACATTTTATTAGTTAATCTTTTCTTCTTATTTTTCCCCTCTTAATACTTTTACTTTTTTATATACACCTTATTTTAGATTAAAACTTGAAAATTATTTTAATCAATACCATTTTAAACTTACACTGTTAATAACATTTGTAAGTATTCATTTTCACTTAATGAGATGATTTATTATCATAAAATATACATATACATTTTATTTTAAATAAAATATTACAATTATCTAATCGAATAACTTTGTGAATAAATATTTTATTCAAAAAGTTGTTCAAATTGAGAAATTTGAATAACAAAACTCTGTGAAGTCTCATAGATATTTTTCATTAGGATAAGTATCTCTAGGGGTGTACATGATCTGGGTTTTTCAAATATCAAACCAAACTATTTGTGTAAAAAATTTAAATTTATAAACCAAACAAAACTAATAAAATTCGGATTTTTTTGGGTTTTTCAACCTCGGGTTGGTTCGGATTTTTCAAATACCAAACTAAACCATTGTGTCAAATTTTTAAATTTATAAATCAAACCAAACTAATAAACCTCGGATTTTTTCAGATTTTTGGATTTTTCCGGTAAAGTTTGCATACAAACATATAATTAACTTGTGCTCCAAATATTTCTTTAATCCAACCAAAATACAATTATCTAAGGTGTTTCTTAAGAAAATAACACAAAATATGAGATGAGTGATGACACTAAAATATTCAATAAAAAATAATAATGAAATCATCATATAAAATAAATATTGCAAAGTCATAATGAAAATGATCATAATTTAAAAGTACTAAATCATGTTAAAATAAGTTTAATAAGTATTAGTTACATTACTAAATATTTAAGGAAAATTAAAATTATATTATGTATTTTAATTGTCTAAACCAATGTAAAACTAA
>JAJOOR010044430.1:0-16573 GCA_036250505.1 Solanum acaule
CCGGCATCAAAACAACTTATATGGTTTAAAAAATGTGATAATGACGGATTTGGATAGAGGACGAGAGGGGGAAATGGTTGACATAAATTTTCGGACGATTGGAGGTCGCCGGAAAATTTCGCCGGAATTTTTTTTGACGGATTTGGACATAAACTTTACATCAAAGGATAGCCCTTGAAGAGATCTACACTTTTATGTAAAGGATATAAGACGGGAACGGCCGAATTTTCGTAAATCTAAAGAAAAAGGTGAAAATTTATGTTTGGTTTTTCTTAGATCTACGGAGTTTGGCTATGAATATGAATGAATGGTTTGCGGATCTGTGTAGAGGAGGATGAAAGGAAGAAGTGGTAAAAATTTAAAGATTTTTCCGGCCAAGGGTGGTGGCCGCCGGCGGCAGTGGCGGCGGTGGCAGTGGCCGGCCGGAGGTTGGTGGAAGTAAATGGGAGAAGAAAAAATAAAAAAAATGGCAATAAAAATTTGATTTTGGGATTTTGTATTTTTGGTAGGGTCCCATAAGAACCCTTGGATAAAAAAAATCATGGATGGTTGAGATTTAATCTTGACCATTTCTATTGAACCGGGTCAGAATTGATTGGGCCATCAGAATTTGGTCTAAATCAACCCAATTCAATTAAAATTAGGTCATTTGGGCCAATAAAAAAAAATATAAACAAAGACAAACTACCCAAAATACAAAACAAAAAATATAAGAATATATATATATATATATATTATAGGAGTAAAATAGACACGTCAAAAATTAGGTGTTCACACCATGCCATTTATAGGGTAAGAACACAAAATTTTATTTGAAGCTATAAAAATCATCATCCGATACTACAAGGAAAACTAGTAAAATAATTCATCCAAATTACATACAATCATTCCCTTCAAAAAAATTTTTTATCATTATTAACAATAAATGAATCTAAATTAATTGGACATAAAAAAAGAAAATAACATACATAAGGATACTTTATATGTAGAGAACACAAAACGGATAAAAAGTAAAAGTTTTCATTAAGGAGATTGAGGGTTGTTCACTAAAAGATGAGGATTCATGAGCCTGATATCATAAACTTTGAGATCACCCTCAAATTCTTTTTGTAAAATATCTAATTTTTGTAAGTACAAGAAGAAAGAGTATTTTAATTTACTTGGTATCTGATATTCTTATTGAGACTCAATTTGCCTCGGATAATGGAAAGCTCCAAATTGAGTAACCTCTTTTCAACAAAGTAATTCATCCCCAAGACTCGAATATGACACTTTTGGTCAAGGATAAAGGAATACTAAGTTATACTCCACCACAATCCTTGTGGGTAGAACACAACAAATAAATCCAACATATAGCCAAATATTCAAGAGAAAATAAATTAAGTTATTATTGGTATCAATAGTAGTTGTGGTGAGATGTATATGACCCATCAATCCTTAACCAGAGGTCTTGGGTTTGAGCCTTGGGTATGAAGAAAAATTTGTGGAAGAGCGTCCCTCAAAATATGAATTAATAAGAATACAATATGATATATTGAAAATCGAGTGAAAATATTATTAATTTCAATTTGAAATTTGTTATAAATTTAATTGGAACTCTTTTATCTAGAAGAATCGTCATTTCTATAATAATGAGTACATTTAATATTTCATTGACATATTTTATTAATTATCTTTCAATGTGTTTAAAATAAATTTTTAAAGCACATATACATATGACATCAAAATAAATAAAATTTACTTCTTACTAGTGAATTTCTATTAATATTCATTCCTCCTGATTATGATTCAATTACATTCCATTATATTAGTTAAGAACACCTGATTTTTATTTGGAGTTATAAAAATCATCATTTAATACCATTAGAAAAACTAATCACAAAATTAATATATTTGACAAATAATCATTTTCTTCAATCTAAATTAATAACACATTAAAAAATAAAGATAAAAATGATACTTTATATATAGAGAACACAAAAAGGATAAAAACTTAATGTTTTCATTAAGGAGATTAAGCGGTCATTCACTAAAAGATAGAGGAATGATGAGCCTATTTAATCTCACCCTCAAATTCTTTTTGCAAAATGTCTGATATTCATAAGTAAAAGAAGAAAAGTACTTTTTGCTTGGTGTCTGATATTCTTATTGAGACTCAATTAGGTTCGGATAATGGAAAGTTCAAAATTGAGGGGTAAACTTCTTTCTAACAAAGGTAAATTATGATCAAGACTCGAACCTAAAACTTCTAGTTAAGGATGAAGGAATACTACCTTCTACTACACCACAATCCTTGTTGGTTGAATACAGTAAAAATATCAAGCATATTGTCAAATATTAAATATAAAGTAAATTAAGTAATTATTAGTACCAACAATAGTTGTGGTGGAATGTATATGAATCATCCATCCTGAACAAGTAGTCTCGGGTTTGAGCCTCAAATATGAAGGAAATATTGTTAGAGAGTGTCCCTCAGAATTTGAGTTAGTCGGAGATTCAATATGATATATTAAAAATCGAGTGAAAAGAATATTAATTACAATTTACACTTATTATGAATTACATTAGAACTCTTTTATCAAGAAGAATGATAATTTCTATAATAATGAGTTATCACATTTAATATTCCATTGAGATATGGTATTTTTGAACTTTCAATATGTGTTTAAAAAATATATATAAATATGGCATCAAAATAAATAGAATTTACTTCTTAGTAGTAAATTTTTGTTACTATTTACTCCTCCTGATTTTGATTCGATATCATGACATTTAATAGGTTAAAAACACAAGATTTTATTTGGAGCTATAAAAAATCTCATCATATACCGCTAGAAAAACTAGTAAAAAGATTAATCTAAATTACATACAATCATTTCCTTCAAAAAAATTAACATTATCAACAATAAATGAATCTAAATTAATAGGACATAAAAAAGAAAATAACATATAAGAAGATAGATATGTAGAGAACACAAAACATAAAAAAGTAAATATTTCCATTAAGGAGATTGTGGGGTTATTCAGTGAAAGATGGAGGATTGATGAGCCTAATCTCATAATCTTTGAGATCACCCTCAATTTTTTTCTTTGCAAAATATCTAATTCTCACAAGTATAAAATAAAAAATATCTTAATTTACTTGATGTCTGGTTTTTTTTATTGGGAATCAATTAAATTTGGATAATAGAAAGTCACAAATTGAGGGTAAATCTCTTTCCAACAATGGTAATTCATGCCCAAGACTCGGCCCTGACACTTCTGGTTAAGGATGAAGGAATACTAACTTATACTCCACCATAATCCTTGTTAGTAGAACAAAACAATAAATCCAACATATAGCCAAATATTCAAGAGAACTTAAATTAAGTTATTATTAGTACCAACAATAGTTGTGGTGAGATGTATATGATCCATCCATCCTTAACCAAAGGTTTCGGATTTGAGCCTTGGGTATGAAGAAAATTTTGTTAAAGAGTGTCCCTTGGAATCCGAATTAGTAAGAGATTCAATATGATATATTGAAATTGAGTTGACACAATATTAATTACATCTTACAATATATTCTAAATTTCATCAATAATCTTTTATCTAAAATAATGATAATTTCTATAATAATAATGAGAGATCACGTTTAATATTTCATTGAGATGTATTTTTTTAAGCTTTCAATATGTGTTTGAAATAAAATATTAATATGACATCAGAATAAATATAATTTACTTCTTAGTAGTGAATTTCTATTAATATTTACTCCTCCTGATTTTGATTCAACACAATGACATTTAATAGGTTAAGAACGCAAATTTTTATTTGGAACTACAAAAACCATCATCATCATATATCGCAAGAATAAATAATTTTAATAGATAAAGACGATACTTTATATATAGAGAACGCAAAATAGATAAAAAGTAAATGTTTGCATCAAGGAGATTAAGGGGCTATTCACTAAACGATGGAGGATTAGTGAGCTTAATTAATTAAGATTTAAAATCTATTTTAAATTTTGTTGGATCTCTTTTATCTAGAAAAATGATCATTTCAATGAGTTTTCACATTTTTAATATTGGGCTATTCACTAAAAGATGGAGGATTAGTGAGCTTAATTTATTACGATTTAAAATTTATTCTAAATTTTGTTGGATCTCTTTTATTCACAAAAATGATCATTTCAATGAGTTTTCACATTAAATATTCCGTTAAAATGTGTTGTTTTAGACCTTTCAATATATTTTGAAATAAATTTTAAAAGAAAATATAAATATGGCATCACAATATATAGAATTTATTTCTTACTAGTAAATTTATATTTATATTTACTCCTCCTGATTTTTTATTTAATACCATGTCATTTAATAGATTAAGAACACAAGATTTTTATTTAATAATATAAAAAAGAATAATCATCTCATAGCATAATGAAAAGTAGGCACAAAATTAATTTAATTGTGAAGCAATCATTTCCTTCAGAAGAAAATTATCGTCTTCAACATTAAATGAATCGATATTAATAGAGAAAAACAAAATAAAATAAAGATAAAGTGTATACGTTATATGTTGAGAAGACAAAAAAGATAAAAAGTAAATATTTTCATTAAGGAAATTCAGGGGTTATTCACTAAAAGATAGAATATTGATGAGCCTAATCCTATTATCATACTTGGTATTTGTAATGAACCTCTAGGTCATTTCCGCTATTTTTTTGATATGTTCAGCGTTTAGAATATAAAGATTTTAAAAAAATAGTTTTATATCATAAAAGAGTTTGACAAAGCAAAAGTCTAACATAAGTCTTAACAAGCCATCTATTTCACCATAAGGAAGTAATTGGGACTATCACTCCCCGAGGCTACCCCCTAGACATAACACGGGATCTAGGATCACGAGTGACCCCAAGCTAACCCTGAGTCTAGCATATCACAAGCATACCAAATAGATAACAAAGATAAGTGGAAGCATAACTTATAAATGAGTCCAAAACTAAGGACTCCAAACCTTTAATAATTCTAAACATGTCAATGGGAAGCAACCCCAAACAACTTAACATTGACTCTGTCTGAAAGCCTCTAATACTGATAAGTTGTTGGGACAAGTTCCTAACTAACTCTAAAAATACTAAAAGGACTGATAATAAGCTAACTAAACTGAAAGCATAAAGAAATGTCCTTGAACTATGAAGGCTCACCATTGATGTTGCTGAGTATGGGTTGGAAGTCGAACTAAGCGTGATCTGAATATTGAGCGCCTGAACCTACATCGTACAACGATCTAGCACGAAATATGTGTCAGTACTTTGAATGTATTGAGTATGCAGAATATAGATACTAAGCTAGACAATATAAACTAAGCAATATAGACTGAACATAGAAACAAGTTGTACTGAAGTATAACTGAAAACTGAGCTAGATGCAATGACCATGTAGTAACCATGAAGATAATATGTTGAACTGTATAGTGAAGTAAATGTTGATAACATAGTCAATGCAATTAGAATATGACTGTGGGAGCTACTATTAACCAGCATAAACCATGTGAGCTAAACGTGGAGTCCGATGTATACGGCCCATTGAGAGGACCCAATATACCTTGATAGGGTATAAAGGAATGACTATGGTGTGATCACTAAAAATTGATGCCCAATAGAGGGGAGTTCTGAACCTACATTGGCACGTAGTTCTTGGACTGTGGGGGTATGCTGAACCCTAGTCCAACTTGGTGCTAAGTCTACTCCCAACTGAATGAAAAGCTAAAATGCACTGAAGTACCGAGTAGCTCAAAATACTGACATGTTATTTGGGAATGCACATAAATATACTGAAAGGTATGCCATTCAAATTCTAAAGCATGATCTTATGATTGATCTGTCTAGCAAGTATAATTCATGAAACTGATGATTAATGTAAGCTAGGGTTCTGAATGCTATACATGGAACTAGGCAAAGAATCCAAGAAACATGCTATTTAGATTATGGAAACTATAGCAGCTAAAACACAATAAATCCCCAAGGTTTTTGAATCAAAGAACTGACTAAAATCTAGGGACCTAATGGGTGAAAGGAACCCACTAGTGAAATCCCACATACCTGGTGACGAAACCTACGGAGGAATCCTTTGGATTTTGGGGTTGAACTTGAAGAAGACCTCTGCTTGCTTTGGGAAACTATCACCTATTTTCTCTTCTTTTTGTTCTAAGTTAGATGATTTATTGGAGAATGAGGGTTCTAGGTAGTTTATGGCTAGATTATTAGTCTTAGAATGAGTAAAATGACGTAGTTTAAGCATTAAATGACGTAGTTTAAGTACCAAACACATAGGGGAAAATACCAATGTGATCCTGACGTAAAAGTTGACGAAGTGGCTTCAAGACAGGCTTCACGGGGGGTCTAGAGCACCACCACCCGTCAAGTGGGTCGTGAAGATGCTCTGCCCGACAGGGCTTCACTATTTTGAGCATAACTTTTTACTCCGAGCTTGGAATTAGGCAAACGCGATGGCGTTGGAAAGAGGATTCAGAGATATTTAATTTGATAGGTCATGGGTCACCTAATTCATTTTGTGCTGAAAGATATGATCATTTGAAGTTGACCCTAAACTCTAAATCTGACAAGTCTTCTTCATGGACGACTTCACGGTCCGTGTGGAGCTTTACAGATCGTTTAGATGTCTATGGCCCTAACCATTGACTTTGGGGGTGCAACCTTACTTAAAAGCTGATGAAGTGACTTCATGACAGGCTTTACAGGCCATCTAGAGCACCACGACCCGTCAAGTGAGTCGTGAAGATGCTCTTCCTGAAAAGGCTTCACTAAAACGAGCATAACTTTTTACTCCAGATTTAGAATTAGGCAAACTTAGTGGCATTGGAAAGAGGACTCAATGATCTTTAATTTGATAGGTCTTGGGCCACCAAATTCATATTTTTGCTAAAATATGTGATCTTTTGAAGTTTCCCCAACACTCGAGACTTGACTTGGGTGAAACTTCCTTGATTGGGTGGCTTGTACGGACCCCTAGACAGGCCGTCCAAGTCACCATGGGCCATCTAGGGCGCCGTCTAGTTGACACCTCCCAGGGCAGTCCTAGATGATTATTCACAACATCCTTCATGGACCGTAGTCCCCTACACAGACCATCTAGGATGCCGTGAAGGGTCTATGGCACATTTTGGATTCGTGGACTTGCCCAAATTTCCCCTTTTAACCCTTTCTTGAAGTTTGAGGTGTCATAGAAACGTAACCTATACATCACATACAAAGTTTGAAAATTGAAATAAATAAAGCAATAAAAGTGTCTCGGTCCTCGAAACATTAGGACTCACCCACCCTTGAGTGCCAAAAGATCAACTAGCCACGAGTATGAGAGGTAAGAGTGTCGTACCCTACATTAGTTAACTAATGTAGGCACAAGTGTGCATTAGTACATGAAATGTATTAAGTATGATAGCAATGCATAAGAGTTATGAAATCATGCTAAAAGAGACTTTACATTACATGCAATGACCGAACTAAATCATAAGATAAGAGGTTAGAAACATGAGTCATAATAATGGTCAATGCAAGCTTAACATCTTCAAAACACTTGTGAGATACTTTAGAAGTAACCTTAGTTCATTATTGTGGGAAGTTTACCATGTAACCGACACAGACCATATGAGCTATAACATGGAATCTGGTGCCTATCACACACCAAAAAGAGACGTCCTTACTTGACAAGGTAAGAACCATGACTCTGAGTTAAAGTAAATCCACTAGCTAATTTCTATCTGAGACAACATCCTATGGTGACACATAGTTAAGGGCAAGGAGATTACTACTAGAGATCCGACCTCTACTAACAGGAAAACCTCCTTCTCCATATCTTCTCGATGCTAAGAAAAAATCCCACAGAATAGTCTTTAATCATATTCTTTTCATCGTCAATGGAAAGACATAATTAAGCAACCAATCCAAGCTAAAGTCATTGAGAATAACTCATTAACTTGATTCAACTTAGATGAGAAAACCTTTCAACCCTATGAATCCTTGTGTGAGAAAACCTTTCACAATCATGTTCGTAGTAGTATATGAGAAAACCTTTCACAAAAACATTAATACTTTACTATCAAAGCATCCCCAAATCATTTACATCAACTTCATAAAAATATGTGTATCTTCATAAATTCATCTTTCATAGTTCAAAAGCTTTATCATGTGTTCATAGTCTAAAAGCATGGGTCATGCATGAGTTCATATGAATTCAACTTAAAACAAAGTAAATACTGTCAATTCATGCATTAGAAGATAAAAAAACATGGAATTGAATCATAATTAAAAAGAACCCATGAACATTGAATAAAACCTAACTTTGAATTGAGAATCTAACTTGTAAACTTGAAGATTTTAGGAACCCTACAAAGGAAAGGACTCCATAGGTGAATACTAACATACCCTAGTGATCAAGGCCCAATAACTATGGTGAATTGAGAATCTTGAAGTGAAACCCTAACTTCTTCTTCATTAGCTTTAGAGAGGATTTTGGGGTCAAACTTGGAGGGAAATTTAGGAATTAGTTGAATGATTTAGAATGGGTAGTTTTAGGACCTAAATCACTTATATAGGTCTTGAAATAGGGGTAAAAATGATATAGCTTAGGTACCAAACAAATAAGGGAAAGACAATAATTACCCTAACTTAAAAAGCTGACGGGTGACCTAAAAGGACCCTTAAACGGGTCGTACAGATGTTTACTGGTTGTTTAGCGTCCCATCCAAGTGACCCCAAAATCTTGGCAGCCCTGGACGGCTGGGAAGCTCGCCCTAAGCAGTTCATACAACTTTATACTAGCCATTTAGGGAGCCATCCAGGTGACCTTAACACCTGGCAGCCCTAAATGGCCAGTCCACTTGCCTTAAACGGCATATGGTGCCCTAAATTGTCCGTTTAGGGTTCTGTAATGGGTCCTGTCCTGTTTAGGTTTATGGAATTGTCTATTAACTCACTTTAACCTTTTTAAAGACCAACATGTAATAATATCTCCCCCTTGGGAACATTCATACTCGAATGGAACTCAAGCTAGCATAAAAAGAGTAGGAGAGAAACTAGTAACCCAATATGAATGCAACTTCATCAAAATGCACATAACCTAGGAGGAATATCGACTTCAAACTGAAACATATTCAAAACATCATTTCATAAGGCATACATGCAACTCATAGTTAATTGCACATAATCATGAAACAATCAATCAAGTTAAATCATATCCTCAAAAAAATTAAATTTTTCATGAGCATGTATGCATGAGGAAACATGATAATGACTAATACGCAGAAACCAAAAGAATGAACCACGATGAGTCAAATACCTCAAGCTATAGTAGTAATATAGGGAAAGATATGAGGATATCAGGACATCATATCGGTCTCCCAAGTAGCACCCTCAACCATTTGATTCATCCACAATACTTTTAGGGATGCAACTTCCTTATTCCTCAACCTTTAAACTTGCCGGTCTAAAATCTCAACTGGAAGCTATTCATAAGAAATACTTTCCTTTATACAAAGATTCTCTAATGGTACAATAGATGTTGGATCTCCAACACACTTCTTCAACAAGGAAAAATGGAAAATCGAATGTACCGATGCTAAATCATTAGGCAAATCAAGATCATAAGCAACTTTACCAATATGTGTCACAATCTAATAATACCAGAGACTAAGCTTCCTTTTGTTTCCATACCTCATGACACCCTTGATATGTGAAATTTTCAAGTAAACCCAATCATCAACATCAAACTCAAGATCTCTTCTTCTAACATTAGGCATAGGAATTTTGTCAACTTTGAGCCATTCTCATGTACCAATTCATGACCTATCAAAGCGACCTAACCTATTTCAAACCATTAAGTTGGGCTGGGTGTGAACCACGAGCAGGTCGACGGACCGTGGTTCCTTTTACGGTCTGTGAACCCCTCCGTGGTTCACCACTTTTCATGCTGGTCAGGTCTGCTAAGTTTGAGGTGTTACAGTATGGTACTTAAAAGTTGAAGGAGTTGAATAATTAGTTGCAGGCTTTATTAAGTAAAGGGTTTATTCACTCTAGTGTGTCACCTTGGGGTGCCCCAGTATTGTTTATGAAGAAGAAGGACCGAACTGTGAGGATGCATATTGACTATAAGTAGTTGAACAAAGTAACGTTGAAGACTAAATATCATTTTCCACAGATTCATGGCTTATTTTATCAGCTTCAGGTAACATCGTTGTTCTTTAAGATTGATTTGAGGTTCGTGTACCATCAGTTGAGGATTAGAGCATCAGATATCCGTAAGACAATCTTTTAGACTCGACATGACCATTATTACTTCCTAGTGATGTCTTTTGGGTTGACTGATGCCTTAGCATTATTCATGGAGTTGATGAATGTGGTGTTTCGTCTATACTTAGATTATTTTGTGATTGTATTCATCAATGATATTTTGGTGTACTCCAGGACTGAGGAGGACCATAGTTGATACTTGAGAATTGTACTTGTTGAAGGAAGAGAAATTGTATGCCAAGTTCTTAAAGTTCAAGTTCTAGCTTAATTTTGTGTCATTCTTGGGATACGTGGTGTCCAAGGAGTGTATTGGAATAGATCCGGCCAAGATTGAGGTAGTTAGAGGCTGGACGTGACCTACCTCTCCAACCAATATTTAGAGTTTTGTGGGACTGGCAGACTATTACCAATGTTTGCTTAGAGTTTCTCTACTATTGTAGCTCAATTGAAAAAATTGACTCGATATAGTATGGGTTTTCAGTGGTCTGATAAGTGTAAGGAGAACTTTCAAAAGCTCAAGACTTTGTTGACTTCAGCTCTGGTGTTGACTCTACCCAAGGAAAGTGTGGACTTTAAAGTTTATTGTGATGCTTTAGGAGTCAATTTGGGTGGTGTCTTGGTGCATAAGGGGAATGTGATTGCCTATGTTTATAGGCAGTTGAAAACATATGAGAAGAACTATCTTACTCATGATTTGGAGTTAGAGGTCGTGGTCTTTGTGCTTAAGTTATGGCATCAATACTTGTACAGGGTGTATTGTAAAATCTTCACCGATCATCGAGGGATCTAAACTTGAGACAGTGTAGATGTCTTGAGTTGCTGAAGGACTATGACATAACTATTCTATATCATCCTGAGAAGGCCAATGTTGTGGCTGATTCCTTGAGTAAGAAGACTCCTAGCATAGGGAGTTTTGTTGTGCTTAGTACTGAGGAGAAACTGTTGGCTAGAGATGTTCAAAGATTAGTCAACAATCTTGTACGAGTGCAGATATCAAAGGAGAGTGGTGGTATGATTGCTTTTATTGAGGCCCAGTCTTCTTTGGTTGAGCATATTCATGAGTGACAATTTGATGATGAGAAGTTATGTCTTATTCGAGACAATGTATTGAGGAATGAAGCCATAGAGGTTGTGTTTGATGGAGTGGTTAGGATCGGAGGTAGGATTTGTATACCCAAGGTGGGTGAGTTAGTTATGTTAATCCTGGAGTAGGCTAACTGTTCTTGATATTCTATCCATCTAGGAGAGGCAAAAATGTATCACAATCTAAGTCAGCATTAATGGCGGTGTGGCATGAAGAGGGATATTTCTAAGTTTGTGTCTAGGTGTTTGACTTGCCAACAGGTCAAGTATGAGCATTAACGACCTGAATGTGTGTCTTGGAGGATGCTCATTCCTACTTGGAACTGGGAACGTATTACCATGGACTTCGTTGTGAGATTGCCTACCACTGTGGGTGGTTATGATTCTATTTGGGTAGTTATTGACAAATTGACAAATTGACAAAGTCCACCCATTTCCTCCCAGTTCAGGTGAAGTACATGGCGGAGAAGTTAGCTTGACTTTATATTAGTTAAGATAGTTCAGCTACACGTGGTGTTTGTTTCTATTGTCTCTGATCGGGGTTCATTATTCACTTCTCACTTTTGGAGGGCCCTACAACACAATTTGGGTACTCGATTAGATATAAGTACGACCTTTCACCCTCAAACGGATAAGCAGTCAGAGTAGATGATTCAAGTGTTGGAGTGTATGCTTCACGCGTGTGTGATTGACTTTGGTGCTTGTTAGGATCACCACTTGCCCTTAGTGGTGTTTGCCTACAACAACAATTACAACTCCGATATTTAGATGGCCCTATTTGAGGTGTTGTATGGTAGGTTGTGTAGATCTCCGATTGGTTGGTTTGATTTAGTTGCGATGGGCTCATTAGATACAGATTTGCTTAGAGATACCATAGAACATGTATGTAGGATTCATGGTAGATTGTTGACGACCCAGAGTTGACAAAAGAGTTATACAAATAGGAGGGTTCGAGCCCTAGAGCTTATGGAGGGCAATCATGTTTGGATTAGAGTGTCACATATGAAGGGTGTTATGCATCTCGGGAAAAAGGACAAGCTTAGCCCTCGATTCATTGATCCTTTTGAGATTTGGGGGCAAGTTGAAGAAGTGTCATGTAGTTTGGCCTTGCCACCTAGCTTGTCAATTGTGCATCCTGTGTTTCATGTCTCTATGCTTTGGAAGTATGTGTCAGATAAGTCTCACATTCTTTCACTCGATTTAGTGGAGCTGGGTCCAGACTTGACATTTGAGGAGGAGCCTCTATCTATTTTGGATAGATAGGTTCAGAAACTTAGAACCAAAGAGATTGATTTAGTGAATGTGCAGTGGAAGCACCACTCAGTTTGAGAGGGGACTTGGGAAACAGAGTCCGACATGCGTGCTAAATATCCTCACCTATTCAAAGCTTCGGGTACTTTCTTTTACTTTATGTTTGAGGAAGAACATGATTTTTAGTGGTGTTTAATGTAATGATTCGGAAGGTCATTTTTGGATTTTTTTTATAAGATTATCATTTTTACCCCTCCTGATAGTTGCCCCGAGTCATTTATAATCTATTGGTGAAGTTGGTTTGGGAATTTTAGAGCTATTCGATAACTACAATTATTTGATTGGATGGTATTTATGAAAAAAAAATAAAAAATTATTTAATTGGTATTTAATTGACCAAGTCCTTAATTTATTTAATACTCTATATCACTTTACCCATATATTAAATTTAAGTAGAAAGGGTTTAACAAGTTATAAAAACAATATCACAAGTTTCACACAAGAATTGATGGGTACAAGTCACGACAATATTATCCTTAACTTCAAAGTGAAGGTTCTCAATTTGTGCGTCAGGTTAGTGTTTTGAGTTATACATTCAATATAGTGATATATTGATATTCTGGTGGGTTGAATTGATTTGGCCGATTACGGTGCTAGTTTGGTGACTTAAGGTTTGGATAATAAATTTTAATGGGTAGTGATGAGCCAATCATTGGTTGAAAAGATACATAGTGAATGAAACATTGCAAATAGGTAAGGTTTTTTAAAATTATTTTTGCAGTGCGTTTTCGATTCAGTAGATTAGTTAGGTTTGAGTTTTATATTTTTGGTTAACACATTATGATTAAAGTTTTGATATATATTATATCTAATTAAATATTAAGTGTATTGTATTATATGAATATCATTAGATTTATGTTATTTGGAGGAATTACGACAAGATCTTAGGCTTGAAATTTGGAAAATATGAAAGTTGACATGTTAATTGGATCCAAGATTAGGAACTTGATCATAGATTCAGGTGTCCACGGGCTTGTTGCTTATGGATATTGTACATTTGAATAGATTGCATTGATTTGAAAGCCCAACGAAAGGAGAAGGCTTAAGTCCTAGAGTGATTGTTCTATTATTTGAGGCAAATGGATTTCTCGACTCTTGTTAAGTGTGTAGAATCTTGTATTTCTTTGTTGTATGTATTGGGGAGTAATGTGACTTGGTGATGGTTTGACTTGTTCATATTGAATGACCCTGATGATGAAAAATGGGTAGTAAAAGGCAACTTGAATTATATACCGGTGTGTAATATGTTGAGAATGATTTGAAAAGTGTATTAATTCATTGTTGATATTGTATCACGATTGTGTTTGTAACATCCTGGAACTAAGGACTTGGGTTGGAAAGGGGAAATTATGAAAAGATGCACAAAACCTGGGTTTACGAAGTCAACTACGAGTCGTAGAGTGTTCTACTGGTTGTAGGTTAGGTCTTGTAGTCCCTAGGAAGAATTTTAGAAAAATGTCAAGTCTCTGATGTTGAGTTACAATTTGATTGGACGCACTATTGAATGGACTATGGGTCATAGAAGGCATCCGTAGAGTGTTTCAACACTTAGTGAGATTTTTGAGCTTGAACTTGAGTATATAGAAAGGGTCTACGGACCATAGAAAGGACCTATAGAAATTTGTCCAAAAGTTGAGTCCCAGTAACAAGTTTTATGGCTGACCAAGACGGCCCGTAGAAAATCCTACAGACCGTAGGTCCAACCCATAGAACATGTTTGACAAAGTAAGGGTGTTTCGGCCTTTTTCCACCCCTTCTAAATCTAAACCCCGATATTTTTACACTTAATTAAGGGTTTAGGCAATATTAACCTCATACGTTCATTAACATTTTCAAGTCTTAGAGCAAAGATCTAAGAGGAGAAAGCTAGGTTTTTCAAGCCAATTTTTGAGTTTCGCCAAGAACATTGTTCTCCCATATATGTAAGGCTAATCATAATGGTGGACTGAGTTCGTCCTCACACCCTATATCTTAATTCAGTCAGTGGAAAATTAATCTAGGCTTATACTCTTAGTTTTGAGAATTCTTGAGATGAGTTATATTATTGATTTCGAGTTTTAAATCCTTGATCATGAATTGTTATATATTATACATTGAGATCCTTGAGTTGTTGTTTTATGTTTATATTCCACACGAACCCTAATTTTTGAGTTTTGATTGATAGTCTTTTGAACAAGTATCTTTTTGTCATAAATAAATTTTGAGAAGTTAAAAGTGAGTTCAAGAGTACAGTTTAAGCCTAATTTTGACAAGAGTTTAAGGGAACTATATGATTCCCAAATGTATCATTTTTACATAGAGAAAGAGCATTATTTTAAGTAAAGTAAATAATTTTTAGAGAGATTGAGCACAGAGCAGTTACTTCTTAAAGATGTCATTTTGAGATCTTATCTCAACTAGAGAGTATTTTTACATTGAGAATTGAGTGTTATATATGTGTATATAAGAGTAGTATTAAGAACCGATATGGAGAAGAGTTCAGACCACTCACAATCCCCATAAACCATGTAGCCAACGTGGGATAGGATCGTATCGACATTCGGGCGACTCTTCACTACCTTTATGAAGGTCTATTATATGGATCCATGAGTTGAGTATGTTCTATATCCCGACAAGGTATAAGACAGTTCTGACAGCATGGGCGATACACTGTATCATCACGAAGCTCATAGTGATAATTATCGATTAGAGAATCTCCTAGATATAGTAAAGAGTATTTCATTATCATATTTATATATGTACAATTCATTGAGTTAGCATATTTATTTGTAAGGCAGTTAAATGATTTTATCTCTACTCATGCTTTACATTATGTTAAGTATCTTGCTTCAGCTTCTTCAGTTCAATTATTTATGTTCCTTGGCTATATTACATACTCGTACATTCAAGGTATTGATGTCATTCGACCTGCATCTTTTCATGATGCAGATACAAGTGTTCAGAATAACCAACATATGCTCCATTTAGATCACTTTGACTTCTTGCTAGCTTTGGTGAGCCTTCCTTGCATTCTAGAGGACCCCACTTTTGTCTTTCAATTTACTCCCTCCGTCCCATTTTATGTGGCAACATTTGACCGGGCACAGAGGTTAAGAAATAAATGAAGACTTTGAAATGTTTACCAAATTGCTCTTTAAAAAGTAGACTCACTTTTCTCTCTCCTCATAAATGTATTGAAGTATTATTTTAAGATTAAGTGGGACCAACAAGGATAAAAGAGGAATTGAACCTTTAAAAATTTACCATATAAAGAAATGTGACATTCTTTTTGGGACCGACGAAAAAGGAAATGGTGCCACATAAAATAGGACGGAGGGAGTAGTAGTTTTGAGGTATCATGTGTCTTGTCCCGAAATCTATGTTGAACTATAGAGGCTTCATAGATAGTTAATGTTGAGTCTTTTTTCAATATTTCCTTTGAACTGTTTTGACAAACTATTATTGTTTTTAGAGTATTTTCAGATAGTTTTGACTATACTGTTTTGAGATAGTTTGAGTTTGAGAAGTTTTGAGACTTTTGAATTTAAACTCTGTTTTAAAGCTTACATTTTCTTGAGTTAGTCTTTCACTAAGTAGTCAGCTAGGCCAAGTGTTCGCTTGGAGATCAATACTGGTTCTCGAGTGTCAGCCACGTACAAGGTGTAGGCTCGAGGTGTGACAATGTTGTTGTGAATTGTGCATTGTTATGGAATGGTCATATCCTCATTATTTGTGTGAACATATCTATTTTCCTTGGTTCAGAGACACAATTGTGACTAGTGTTATGTGAATTAAGGAAGAATGAGAAATTAAAAAGATGTACCATTTCGAGGGACGTATCGCGCACTGGAATGAATATATATTGATCAGAGGGTCGTGTTGCATGCCGTGACGGATGCATGGGATGCT